>CABHPR010152310.1:0-28691 GCA_902168415.1 Peromyscus melanophrys | reverse complement strand
CCCCAGATAAGTTTATTAGCATACACAATATTTTGGGGAACACAACCCCACACAATAGTAACAATAATAATAATAATAATAATAATAATAATAATAATAATAATAATAATAAATCTTTTTTAAAAAGAAGAAATAAAACCATTTTCCTCATACTGGGAAAACTCAGAAATACAGTGAAGGCAAACCACTGAGTTCAATCCCCCTAGCTGGCTCTGTATGAGGAGCTGGAGGGTGACGGGGCACAGTGGCTAACAGCATGGCATTCACTGTTTAAATCCATGCCTGCTTCCCCCAAATGGCTCTGTCCTCCCTCTTCCTTGCCGCCTCTCCCCCACCAAATAGAGTGGGCTGTCGTGTAGCCGTTTCCTCTGAGACAAAACCTTCCATCTTGGAGGGAAGCTCTTTAAGATACAAGACTTCTAAGGGGAAGTAAAACATTCCATCCTGCAGGGGAGCTTGTTAAGCTCAGAAAGTAACTCAAAGGCTTCAGGAAGGCCTGGAATCTGACCAGAGACACTAGGTTCCCTTCTTCTCTAAGCACACATAAGCAGTAATGGCGGCTGAGAGACACTCCCAGATAAGCAGAGCTGTCTAGAAAAGGTTCAGAACAGCTGGACTGCCTGGGCTGCCCGGAAGAGACAGAAACCTCCAAGCTGCCTGGAAGGACAGAGACCAGCTGACATCTAGAAGATGCTCAGCGTACCTGGGCTGCTGAGACGAGACCCCTTGAGCTTCCTGTTGAGCACACATGCGCAGTGTGCTCCAGGCGTCCAGCTTTCGTGAACTGCCACCTATGCTGGGGTGGGCTTTCTTTGAGTCGCTTCTGCTCCTGTGAGTAACCCCAATAAAACTCACAGTTCACCAGTCTGAACTTTGATGGTCTCCTTACTTTGCTCTGCAATCCGTTTCATGTCTGGAGAGAGTTTTTCCATGTCTCCCCAGTCACACAATAGCTGCTGTTCTGTGAGGAAGGTTTACTTCTTTTCTCTACATAATTATAAGTTGCATATGCTTCCCTCTCTTATCAGACTTCACAATTAAAGACTTTGTGCATTTTTACTCTTAAATTTAAAACACCAATCTTCGGGTCATAGTAACCTTACATTTACTCATAACTGTTCCTAACCCTGAAGATGTGTTGAAGAGCCTGAGCCACAGTGTTTTCTTCCCAGGAAGACCCTGGGAATTACCAAGTCTCATCAGGTCATTTTTCTCATCAGGAAATTGGCCCCACGAAGCTAAAAGACTTGGTCAAGATGCAAGGATTGAATGAGTTGGGCAAGATTTCCTGACGTAGGTCCAAGCTTCTTGGTAATATTTGATGAAGTATTAATTGGGATTACAGTTGTTAGGGATTTTGTGGTGTGTGTGTGGGGTGTGTGTGTGGCACTGTTGGTCTTTTTTGGAGAGGTTTGGAGGTAAAGATATTGGGAATGAATGTTAATAAACAACATAAACACTCAGAGCCCCTCAGGACTATACCTGTTCCTTGTGCCCTGTTTTGCTAACTGTGACCCTTTAACAGTACTCAAAGAATAGCATTGACCTCAGCAACGGTGACCACTATGACTGAAAAAATATGGCTGAAGGATGCTGTGTGATGGCTGTGGTGTTCAGTCTCTGTGGAGCCGAACCTTGAAGCCTAAGGTTGGGACCCATGAGTAAGTGGAAGCTTTAATGTCACTCAAGCCTTTGAGATCAGTCTGTCCTCCAGCTGAATGCAATGAAAATGACCATCCATCATGGCAGATGTGTCACCCAGCCAAGCCCTGCCTAGATTCTAGCCTGAACAACTGAAAGGTGTCATAGGACATTTACTATAGTCAACCATCATGTGTTGGGGTCATTTGTTACGTAGAAATTGATGGCTGAGACAGTGGTCTCTGGAAGTGAGGCCTGCCTTGGTATTCAAGCAAGAGGTTCCACATCTTCAGAGCACAGGACACACAGAATAGTGTGATATTTCCTTCTGTGTACTCATGACTTTCACTGATGCCCATTGATTTTCCTGAGTTGCTTGGGAAGGCTCAGGGTTCTGCCATTACAGGGACTTCTCCACTGTAGCATCCATCTCAGACAGGACACTCCCTCTTTCCTTCCTCCATCAGCTGCTCCCTTTCTCTCTCACCCCTGTGACCAAAAATGAGCTGCGTGGGTATAAAGCTTATGCTATTAAGCTCCCTAAGGTTAGAGAACAAACTTTTATTCAAAAGAAAATAAAAATTAATTAACAGCAACAACAACAAAGGAGAGATTGATTAAAATAAATACTGTATCCAGAGGCTTGAATTCAAGACCTTGGCTGAATCTCTTTTTCTCTTTGTGTCTCAGCATTTCCAACCATAAAATGAGAGAATTGCCTTTGATTCCTAAAGGATTTCTCAGAGTCTTAAATTTCTAAAACTCATGAGAGGGAACCTGTTCAGTTAATAGAGCATAGCCCTACAAAGGTGAGAAATACATTTGACCCTTACACCTATGTCTCAGTACCTAGAAATTAACATTATCTAAAAGGTAATAATAGTAAACAATAGCATAGGGACCCAGTATGCAATCAACATAGATGGTGCTCAGTCGACAACAGAGGCTGTTGTGAAACACTCTAGACACTGCTGTGTGCTATATGTACAGCTCATTTAATTCTCACAACATTCTTGGGAGCAAGCAATTAGTGTCACTACTGGTCTGCGGACAAGAGAAGACTGAGGATTGAGAGTTAAGGTGGCAGGCCCAACGGTACAGAGACAGTGAGCAGTGGAGCAGGAAAGAAAGCCAGTCTAATGGAAAACCCTTGTTTTTGATCACGATCACTATTTAGGAAGAATGGGAAGGATGCTGTCTTAGTTACTATTGCTGTGAGGAGACACCATGATCATGGCAACTCTTAAAAGGAAAACTGTAACATGAATCTTAAAAGGTCTTATAATAAAAAGCCTAGAGCCAGATATTGGGGTGAAAGTTGAAAGATCAGAGAAGCAGAACAGACAGTCACTAGCTTACCTCTACCAAATCCTCAGCCTCAAGAGAGCAAGGTCCTGTTTCTTTATGCCTTATATACCTTTCTGTGTCCTGCCATATTACTTCCTGGGATTAAAGGCATGTGTTAACACTGGTTCTGCTTTTCTCATGTAGCCCAGTGTGGCCTTAAACTCACAGAGATCCAGATGGATCTCATCCTCCCGAGTGATAGGATTAAAGGTATGTGTCACCACTGCCTGACCTCTATGTCTAATTTAGTAGCTGGTTCTGCCCTCTGATCCCCAGGTAAGCTTTATTGGGGTACACAATATATCACCACAGAAAGCATTTAACTGGGGGCTTAATTGCAGTTTCAGAGGTTTAGTCCATTATCATGGAAGGGAGGGTGGTGGTGTGCAAACAGGAGCTGGAACCAAAGCTGAGAGTTCTATATCCTAATCTTCAGGCAGAGAGAGAGGGGGTCTGGGCCTAGTGTGGGCCTTTGAAACCTCAAAACCCACCCTCAGTGACATACCTCCTCCAACAAAGCCATACTTACTCCAACAAGGCTATATCTCCTAATCCTTCTAATCCTTTCAAACAATCCCACTCCCTGGTGGCTAAGCATTCAAATATATGAGCCTATGGAGGCCATTCTCATTCAAACAACCACAGATGGCTTCTTCCAACATGCCAGTGTTTGCTTTCCTTACAACGTAGCTCAAAGATGGTAAAAGACATGAAAAACCTGGTGACTTGCATTGCCTTCTGATTTGATGTTTCTCAAAATTCAGCCCCTATCGCTCTCATCGGCTGTGCACCAGGCCTCTCCTTGATGTAGCTGGTGCTGTGGATCTGTGGACAGGAACTTGGTTCCCTTCTACAGAGCAAGGGCCAACTACCTTGTCTCCTTCTGGAGCAGCCAGGGGACCAGTCAGGTGTCTGTGTCAGGACAGCCACCACTTTTGTCACTGAGAAAAGTATTTGGGTTGTTGAAACTTCCAGAGTGGGTGCACAGGAGTAGGTGTGACATGCTGTGGGGCTCTGGGGCCTGGAAGCTGGAAGACATGGGTCTCAGCATGAGGTTGACCTCGTTTTCCCATGCAGACCTGAATGAACTGGTCAATCTACTATACTCACTGGCCTCTGGGTCTCCCTTTGCTCTGACCATGTTCCATCATGACCCATGATTCCAAGTATCATCATAGCAACACCTAAAACCATGGTTCAGATTTCAGCACAGAGAACTTACCATAAAGCTCTAGACCCTTGACCAGAATTTTCTAGCAACTCAGTAAGGAAAACACAGCCTGTTGTCTCGGTAGCCAGGACCCTTTACCTAAATGTCATCCTCCCCAAATCACTTTATCTTTCAATTTATCTGTCTTGTTCAGCCAAAAGGGTAACCTGTGCCTGCACAAGACCTGTGGGAGATCAAGCCAATCAACATTCCAGTGCAGAGGGGGAGGGGCTCACAAGCTCCCATCCCTAGCCAAGGAATATTGGTAGTTGATGACTGCTGGAGGAAAGAGAGTCTGTTTTCTTTAAGGGTGTGGCCCCTGGTAGCTTCACAATGCTCTAGTGAATGGCACCACATCCATGAGTTTATGGACAGTACCAATTATACTTAGTGGGCTATAGATACAAGAGAACATGAAGTTATAATGAGGGTAGGTATGGGGATGGATCTGAGAGAAGTTGGGGGAGTGGGGAGAAGGAAGTATTAAAATGTATAAAATTATCAAAGAATTAATAAAATATTATATTTAATAATAAGTGAGTAACCAGAACATCAGTTTACTCATTTTCTGTCTTTTTTTTTAATTTTTATTTTATTGGTGTTTTGCCTGTATGTATGTCTGTGTGAGGGTGTTGAATCCTAGAGTTACAGACAGTTGTGAGGTGCCATGTGGGTCCTGAGAATTGAACCCAGGTCCTCTGGAAGGGCAGTCAGTGCTCTTAGCAGCTGAGCCATCTCTCCAGCCCCAGTCTGCTCACTTTCTGACCACAGAAAGTTCTCCGGGAGGAAGTGAAGCTTGGCTAACTTAGGGAGGTACCAGTGATGGGTACACACAGCTTGATGAACAGCAAGTCTCTCTCATTTTCACCCCCACCCCACCCCATTCACTTCTGTGCTCTCTTTATCTTTATTCATTTCATTACAGGAACACTTGCTCCCTCCAAATGAAACAGAACCACTCAAAACAGAATGTTTTTTGATTGGATCAAAACCACACCCTAAACTATTGCTTAAACTACCTGGGTGTTTTGGTGTGACTCCTAAAACAATATCAGTGCAGGTTCTGATGATTCCACGTCAGCTAGACTGTCACCCCAAACCCTGGTAGCAAGGCTACTTCCCTTCTGCAACAAATCCTTGCCCAAATTAGAGTAATACTAGAACCTCCATCTCTCTAAATAATAATAGCAGCCTTCCTTCAAAACAAGCCCATTCCAATTTGCTTTCCCACTCTTTATTTCTGTCTTCTTGCTTATGTAAATATTTATGATCCCTAAAAATCATCTTGGTGCTCTGAGGGAGTTTCCTCCACTAGGACTTTAAGCTGTTCATTGTTGAGCTTAACCCCAAAGCCATGAGTCTTTTTTTCTTTCCTTCTCCTGAGTGAGAAAGACACAACATGTAAACAGCATTTTCCAATCACTGCAACAAACCCAGAGCAATACCTAAAGCAAGCAGAACAATGCTCTACCCTGTAAATATCTTCTTGCCACATTTGGTTCTAGTGATGGCAACACCGTGTTGAACAAACTTCATTTCTATGGGCAATTATCTTCTTATTCTGAGTATTTGGTGGCCCTTTCCATATAAAGACTACAATTCCTATTCGGCTGACATTCTACATGACTATGTGACTTTTGTTTGGTCCATGTGAATGAGTGACAGTGACATGTCATATCCAAGCAGGCATTTCGGGAGCCAATGTATAGTTCTGTTATGGCTCTTTTCTCAACTAAGAAAGCTGGATGGTCTTCCCTGCCACAGTCGTTAGCTTGGCTCCCAGGATGATGAGACATGGAGTACATCTTCAGCTCTTCCACTGCTAAGAGGTAATGCCATGGGAAAGAGCCACTGGGATATAGGGAATGCTGTCTTCTGCATCACAGCCTAGGTAAAGTGAAGTCACCATCCAAATGAAGAAGCAATGCCACCCTGAATGGCTGAAAGCCAAACTGTCGTTTCTCCTTTCTCCTTAAAGGGGATGTCTTCTGTTCCTAGGCAGTTTGAGAGCAGATTATCATGAAAAGCACCAACAAGGCTTCATAGCTGTGAACACCCATGTGTGCCTTTACAGCTTACCGAGCTTTTCATATTTGTGCATGACCTGATCACAAGCTGGGAAGACACAGTACGCATGGATTCTTGTCCCTGCTTAAATAGTCAGAAGCAAGAACTAATCAAGCCGTTTTCCCAAGGTGATAGAGCTTTTCGGCAGGGAAGGCAAAGCTGTTACCCAGGCCTTCTGCCTCTCAGCCTGGTTTGTTCTACTGAGATGGCCAGCACTGATGCTGGCGGGGGAATGGAGCCCTGCCTAAGAGCTACCACGTCCAAGGGCGTGAGAGGCCAGAAGTGTCCTTCCTACCCAGTAATATTTGGGTGGACATTTCTGTTTCACAGGCCTAAGTACAGTTTGAATACAACATGCAATATAAATACATGTATGTGGCTTTTAGGAAAAGGCAATTACCCCTTGAAAATTTTTATTTGCAAATAGGAATCCATCAGGATCTTGTCAGATACTTGCCTACAACAAATAAGCCATTGTACACTGGGGAGTTAGGTATGACCAAGAAGACTCATCTTGGAATGCCTTTGTCAAAGCTTTCAACCAATGAGCTCTTGAAACCGTGCAACCAATTAGAACTCAGCTGTGCCCTAGAAGGTCCTTTGGTCTTTGAAACTTGACTTCTGGAGACACAAATGGTCCTCGATTAGTGACCAAATAGGACATGATACCAGGTGTGAGGGCACACATTTATAATCCTAGGAGGCAGGATTTTGTAACCTCTTTGTGAGGCCCTGACTCAGAAAAACAAGAAGAAAAACAAAATGACAAGCAACCCGACTCTCAAGTTGCTTTTCTTCTACAATGAGTCCTTATCCCCATGAGGCTAAACAGTTGCCTCTCTGAACCAATGGCCTCCTTCCCAGTGAGCTCTCTTTCAGTAAAAATGCTCTTTATAGGTGAATAATGTCTTTGTGCTGATGTAACTGCTACATTTATTGTAATATAATTATGATACAATAATCTAATGATTAGTAAGCTGTGAAGTCTTACCCTTGGCAAAAACAGAAACTGAATCAGATTATAATAAAGAACAGAAGTAGGTGATGGAAGATGATATCTTGGGTTTCCCAAGGACCTTCCCAAACTCTCAGTACCAGGCTTGACAGCATCCCTAAAGGATGACATCCATGGTATCCTTTGCTTTGCCTATATGTGTACATATGTACACTGTGAACCTATAATGCCTAAGCAGACCTAAGAGAGTGTCAGAATCACAGGAACCTAAGTCACAGATGGTTGTGAGCCACCATGTGGGTCCTGGAATGGAACCCAAGTTCCCTGCAAGAGTAGTAAGTGCCCTTAACAGCCATCTCTCCACAGCCTCCTTGGCTGTTAGTTTAAATGGTCAGAACTGTCCAACCAAGTATTATTGGGCAGGCAATTAACCTGTTATCAAACGGCCATTGGAGACCTAGCAGCAAACCATGTACTCAAAGTTCTACAAAGGAAAAGTAGGGGGCTCAGGCTTGACTCCCCACTTTTGTGGTTTTGCCTTCTTCCTGGCACTCACCTGTAGGTAGCTTAGAGTCAGCGTTTCCTTCAGGTTTTCGTTTTGTTTTATTGTATGGTGCTGAGGACAGAACCCTGGTCTTCATGGATAGTAGGCAAGCATTCTACCAACGAGCTTCATTCCCAGCCCCTCATTTTAAAGGTTTGGCTCAAAGTGAGCTCAATTTAGATAGTGCAAAGTGAACGTGGAAGAGACAGCAGTCAAGGAAAGCAACACCTAAACGTGGCCGAGTATACCTCTTTGGGTCTGTGCTGTCAGTCAACGCAGTGATCAGGTAAGGGCTGGGAAAGGATCCACTTCTCTCTTGTGAACCGAATCTGGCTGCTACTGGTATCTGTCCTCAGAGCAGTGTTCACATGCGTGTGTAAACAAAGTGTGCCCCTAACTGAACACATCTGAAAGAAACTGTTTATACGCCAGTAAGTGAACTAACTCACAACCAAACTAGACCAAAAGCAAACAGACCAAAACGCAAGTGCTCTGAGCAGTATGTGTGAATGTGCAATGTGTTCTCAAATCAGCCGATTGCTTTTCCCAGGTACTTTCTTCTCTGCTCTTACCCTGATGCCTTAGTCTGCTTCCTATGATAAAACACTAACCAAAACCAACTTGGGGAGAAAGGGACTTATTTCATCTTACAGCTTATCATGAAGGGAAATCAGGGCAGGAGTTTGAGGTAGGAACCTTGGGGCGGGAGCTGATGCGGAGGCCATGGAGGAACACTGCTTACTGACTTGCTCCCCATGGCTTGCTCGGTTTGCTTTCTTATACACTCCAGGACCACCTGCCCAGGGGTGACATCACCTACAATAATTTGTGCCCTTCCACATAAAACTATTATTCAAGAAAATGCCCCCACTGACTCACCTGCAGGCCAATCTGATGGAGGCGTGTGTTCAGTCCAGATTCTCTCTCCTCAGATGACCCTAGCTTGTGTCCAGTTGACAGAAAACTAACCAGGACATCTGCCTTACGTGCAACCTGAATGTGTGCCATTTATTTCCTTCAGGTGCGGTTTGGTTTGTTTTGTTTTTCAGGCAACAGAACAAATGAATAATCCTTAGCTTTGGTGTTTCAAAAGCTAAAGATTTTAATTGGCACAAGTCTAATTTACAGTAGTTTGGAAATAACACAAAAGTAAAAAACCATGTAAGATAGAAATCTTTACAGCAGTTTGTTGTTTTGTTTTGCTTAAGGCAGGGTCTTCACTATGTAACCCAGAATGGTCTCAACTTCAAGGTCATCTTGCCTCAGTTTCCCAGGTGCTGTGATTACTGTTTTCTGTCATTGCGTCACTGGTGGTAGAGTTTGTATTCCAACACTGTCATTCCAGTAAGTGTTACGGATTAAAACAGATGAGCAATTGTGCTGGAACACTTAGTGCTAGCACTTTTTGTCACAGAGAAGAAACAGAAAAGAGACAGGGTTCAGTCAAAGCCCTATAATCTTGAGTGTAAATGACATGTCACTATGATGTTGTATTTTATCTTTATCTCTACCTTTCTCCACCATAAAGGGCCAGACACAAAAGCCAATGCAATAACAACACCCATCCCTGGTGCCTTGGCTGTGATTCAGAATCACCTTTTTCCGAAGGAAAGAACCAGGGATGTTTCTGGGCTTGAAGCAAAACAAAACAAAACAAAATAAAAACAGAAAGAACAAACCATCAGTGAAAGCCCTTGAAACTGCAGTAAAGCCCAGAATAAAGGAAGAACAAGGGAACTGGAGCCACAGCCAGAGGCTCGGAATCAAAAGAGAAGACTCCACTGGCCGAAGACAGCGCATGTGGAGTTCTATAGGAACGGGTGCAGCAGATTTCAACAGTATGAGGATCCAAGAAAAGAGCCAGACAAGGCAGCTCACACCTGCAGACCCAGTACTGAGCTTGAGTTCAAGGCCAACTTGATGATACAGTCAACCTAAAGTTATGCTGGGCTACATAGTGAGACACTATCTCAAAACAAAAAATAAGCAAACCAAAGAGAAGGTCAGGAAGATGGCTTAGCCACTAAAGAACCTGCTGCATCAGCGTGAGACCTGAGTTCAGATCTCCAGGACCCAGGTGGAATCCTGGCATGGTGGTGAACATCTAGAATACCAGCCCTAGGGCGGTGGACACAGGAGGATTCCTGGGACTAGCTGTAGCAGGACCGGTGTGCCCCCGGTTCCAAAAATAAGGTGAAGTGATAAAGGAATGCGCCCAACATTGACCACTGGTCTCCACATGCATAGGAATATACCTGCAAGTGCACCCTTATGCACATGTACATGTGTACACACAAACACACACACACATATTACACCCTTGTGCATACATACATTCACATAGATATACACATATATACTACATCCTCATACATGTATATACATACAAAAACACATATACTGCACCCTGGTGCACATGTCCGTACACACACAAACACATACATCTACTACATCCTTGTGAACATACACAAATGCACATATACTAAACAATGTGCAAGCATATACAAACACAGCAAAAGGAAGGAGAGGAAATACTTCTGGAGAATCTATGTGAGTATTTTGGAAACTAGGGAATTTTTGGTTTTGTTTTGTTTGTTTTTCCTTAAATGGCAAGAGTCAAACATCTGTTCTGCTGTTTCTGTTTAGACAGTATTTGAGCATAAATAGATAATTGATGAGAGGGACTTTTGTTTTGTTGGATTATTTCAGCTAATAAGCATAAAAAGAATTTTTCTCTCCCCCCCCCCTTTTTGAGACAGCTGTTCTGGAACTCACTTTGTAGACCAGGCTGGCCTCGAACTCACAGAGATCCACCTGCCTCTGCCTCCAGAGTGCTGGGATTAAAGGTGTGTGCCACCATGCTCTGCTGGACTCTCCCTTCTTCCTGCACAGCTTCACTGCAGATTGAAACCATGAAGAGGAATATTTTCACCAACAGTCTGTTTCAGCTGTGGACTCTTGTGCTCCACCATCAACTGCCTAGGTAAAGGGTATCCAATAGTGTGATAGTGACAAGCCCATTGTAGGGGTGACCAAGCACTTTATAATTTGATTTGGGGGCCACACCACTGGAGAGAATTCATGTGCAGTATTGTAAGCCTGGCCAAGGTCAGGCAGTGGTGGCACACGCCTTTAATCCCAGCACTCGGGAAGCAGAGGCAGGTGGATCTCTGTGAGTTCAAGGCTAGCCTGGTCTACAGAGCAAGTTCTAGGACTGCCAGGGCTACACACACACACACACACACACACACACACACACACACACACACATACCCCAAAACAAAACAAAACCAACCCCCCCAAAAAAACTATCTCAAAAAAACCAAAAATAAATAAATAAATAGACCTGTCCAAAAGCCTGGGGATTGGGAAGTCATAGACCCTAGAGGGGAAACTCTGGCTGTTGTTTTGCTAACAGACATGATGTACCTGACAAATTGCCTTTTAAATGATTATACTTATGTCCATAGACAACTACTACTGTCAGCTTTGGTAAGAGAAGCTTGTTTTTGCAGTGGGCAGAGACTACTCCTAATTGGTCAAAGTCATGAACATCAATGACTGCTGGATGCTCAGCAGTACGAGATCTCTATATCACTGCCTCCGAGGCGCTACTGTTGAATGGCAGAAGAGGAGTTTGAAAGAATGGACGAGCTGGAAGAAAGGTATAGCTCTGCGGGACACTCATCTGGGCATCACGGCTGTCACATTCACAGCACTGAATTGCTGTGTGTGATTACCTGCCCAAGATTTGTGCAAGTTAGGTCCTTCAACATCCTATTATGGAGGGGTGTGGTGTTCATGAGGCCCCACCCCTCAGTGAGGATGTATAGGCAGTTAATGCTTGTGAGGGGAGAGAGAGACATTTTCTTCAGTGGTGTAGCCACTGGGAAAGGACCCACGGTCTTATAAATAGCCTGTTATCCATGCTCATGTAAGCCATCCTAATTACACTCTTTGGCTACACTCCAATAGAGACATGAACATAGAAGGCTGACTAGTTGGAAAAAGAAGTAACGAGCAGGAAGGAGTCCAATGAAAACGTGGGAGGGTAATGGGGGTGTGTGAAAATGATCAAAATATACTATACACACGTGTGAAAATGAAACTCACAGTGTATAACTAATACAAAGAGGAAACAGAAATTACACAATCCATACATAATGTCTGTGGCTGGGGATGTGACTCGTTGCTAGATGTGGCCTGGTCCCCAGGTCTGCAAAAACTGGGTGTAGTGGCAAAGGCCAGTAATCCCAGCACCTGAGAGATGGAAACAGGAGGATCAGAAGTTAAAAATCACGCTGGCCTACATAGTAAGTTTGAAGCCAGATGCAGGTAATAAGACCTTGCCTCAAAACAAAAACAAAAATAAAATGAAAACAAAACCAACCAAATAGAAGAAGACATCTATGTAAAGGAGGAAAAGAAAGAGAAAAAGCCATGATGAAACAGCTTTTCTTATCCCTAGGTGAACGATGACATGGACTAGGGAAGAAAAGAAAGAAGGAACATTGCTTGTAGGTGCTGATGGTTTCCTGAGAGAAAGCCTTGTGCCCAGGCCCAACGTCAAACCATGTAATCATGGAGGGGCTATGGTCACTCTTGAGTAGAGTCCAGGAGAACTGCCTGCTTTGATGAATCCTTATGCCAAATCCTGGTAGTGGATTGTGTCTACATAAGCTGGCTGGGACTTTCCCAACATAGTTCCTATAGACACAGGATGTCATGGAGCAGGGGAGAGCCCACGAGTGGCATAGAGATGGCAGGGAAGTTCAAACAGCTCCTGATTTCCCACAACCCTCGTCTGTTTTTGTTTTTCCCTCCACTGTAGCACGAATCATTAATAAAAACAAATCTGGAGCCAGGTATTGGGGTGAATGCTGAAAGAACAGAGAAACAGAACCAGCCACATCCAACCTCACCTTACAATTCCTCAGCTGATCCTGTTTCCTCAAACTGGAAGCCTCTGAGTCCTCACCTGAATGGATCTCAACTAAACTGCTGCTAAAAGCCTAAAAGCTTAAAACCCTCTAGTTTCTGGTCCTCACCCCTTATATACCTTTCTGCTTCCTGCCATCACTTCCTGGGATTAAAGGTGTGTGTCACCATGCCTGGCTGTTTCCAGTGTGGCTTTGAACTCACAGAGATCCAGATGGCTGTTCTGTTGTCTGTCCCCCAGATAAGTTTATTGGGGTGCACAATATATCAAACACACTCCACTGCCTGAATTCTCTTTTTATAATACAAGGTTAAAATAAGTAGAGTGAGAATTTAATGCAAGTACTAGAACTGAATTTTCATTATGACACATGAACTAAACAAGTAGAAATTAGATCTTTCCATGTTATCAGCAACACTTTTATCTTAGCAACTTCTCTGATGCTTCTGAAACTAAGTCTCAACTTACCCAAAAGGCTTAGAGTGTCCTGCCACTGTCCTCAGCCAATGAGCAGCAATTACTGTCACAAGGCCTGTATGTTAGTTAACTTTTTAGAAGATGCTATTAATCATGATTAAACCATATAGTGTGAAAAATGCCCACTACCTGAAAGAAAAAATAAAGTCCAACACATCTGTAAAAGTGTTTGTCAATATTTAAAAATAAAACTTGCCTGGGGCTCCATATTCCAGCCCACAACCCCCGGCAGAAGACTGGAGGCTGCAGAGGTATGAGGAACCCCAGAGGCCACACCAGGTCCCAGAAGCCCAGAACCTCAGAAGCAAAGTGAACACCCAAAACCCCAGAGGCCAGGAAGGCCACCAAAACCCCAGTAGAGACACACTACTGGAACTGAAGATTTGCTGGTTACTAGAACCATCAGGCCACTCAGGCCAGAAGACCAGAGAGGAAACAGAAAGCAAGGGGGGAAACACCCAAGAAGCTTCCATCCAGCAAAGATAAACTCAGAATCAGCACCTAAACTGATAATAATCCCAAACCCAGATGACTAGAAAACATCGTAAGAACATAATCAACAACACCTAGGGTAATTTGGTACCACCAGAACCCAGCTATCCTACTACAGCAAGCCCTGGGTATTCCAACACAGTGGAAGCACAAGAAAATGACCTTAAATCCAATCTTAGGAAGATGATAGAGGCCCTTAAAGAGAACATGAACAAATCCCTTAAAGAAATCCAGGAAAACACAAACAGGTGAAGGAAATGAATAAAACCATTTAAGACTTGAAAATTGAAATAGAAACAATAAAGAAAACAAATTGAGGGAATCTTGGAGATGGAAAATGTAGGTAAGTAAACAGGAACTACAGAAGCAAGCATCACCAACAGGATACAGGAGATGGAAGACAGAATCTCAGGCATAGAAGATACAACAGAAGAAACTGATACAGCAGTCAAAGCAAATGTTAAATCTAAAAAGGTCTCCACACAAAACATCCAGGAAATCTGGGACACCATGAAAAGACCAAATCTAAGAATAACAGATAGAAGAAGGAGAAGAAACCAAGCTCAAAGGCACAAAAAATGTCTTCAACAAAATCATAGAAGAAAACTTTCCTAACCTAAAGAAGGAGATGCCTATAAAAGTACAAGAAGCTTACAGAATGCCAAATAGATTGGACCAGAAAAGAAAGTCCCACCATCACATAATAATCAAAACACTAAACATACAGAACAAAGAAAGACTATTAAAAGCCACAAGGGGAAAAGGCCAAGTAACTTATGAAGGCAGACCTATTAGAATTACACCCAGCTTCTCAATGGAGACTCTAAAAGCCAGAAGGGCCTGGACAGATGTCTTGCAGACTCTAAGCGGCCACAAATGCCAGCTCAGACTATTATACTCATCAAAACTTTCAATCACCATAGATGGAGAAAACAAGGTATTCCATGACAAAGCCAGATTTAAACAATGACTATCCACAAATCCAGACCTATAGAAGGTGCTAAAAGGAAAACTCCAACTTAAGGAAGTTAACTACACCCATAAAAACATAGGAAATAAATAATCTCACACAAGCAAAATCAAAAGAAGGGAAACACATATAAATACATACACATACCACCAGCAGCAGCAGCAGCAGCAGCAGCAGCAGCAGCAGCACCAGCAACAAAATTCCAGGAATTAACAGTTATTGGTCATTAATATCTCTCAATATCAATGGACTCAATTCCCCAATAAAAAGACACAGGCTAACAGAATGAAAGTGAAAACAGGATCCATTCTTCTTCTGTATACCAGAAACACACCTCAACATCAAAGACAGACATTTCCCAGAGTAAAGGGTTGGAAAAAGATTTTTCAAGCAAATGGACCCAAGAAGCAAGCTGGTGCAGTGATCCTAATATCTAACAAAATTATTCAAACTAAATATTTCACTAAAATTAATCAAAAGAGATGGGAAAGGACACTTTATACCTATCAAAGAAAAAAATCCACCAAGATGCTGTCTCAATTCTCAGTATCTATGCTCCAAACACAAGGGCACCAACATTTGTAAAGGAAACACTACTAAAACTTAAATCACACTTTGATAATGGGAGACTTCAATACCCCACTCAGATCAATGGACAGATCATCCAGACAAAAACTAAACAGAGAAATACTGGAGCCAAATGGACCTAACAGATGTCTACAGAACATTTCACCCAAACACAAAAGAATATACTTCCTTCTCAGCACCTCATGAACATTCTCCAAAATTGACCACATACTCGGTCACAAAGCAAATCTCAACAGATACAAGAAAATTGAAATAACCCCTTGCATGCTATTGGACCACCATGGATTAAAGCTGGATTTTAACAACAACAGAAGCAACACAAAGCCTACAAACTCATGGAAACTAAACAACTCTCTACTGAATGACTACTGTGCCAAGGAAGAAATAAAGAAATTAAAGACTTTCTAGAATTCAATGAAAATGAATGCACAACAAACCCAAACTTATGAGACACAATAAAAGTGGTGCTAAGAGGAAAGTTCCTAGCACTAAGTTCTTATATAAGGAATTTGGAGACATCTCATACTAGCAAACTTAACAGTACATGGAAAGCTCTAGAACAAAAAGAAGCAAACTCACCCAAGAGTTGACAACAGGAAATAATCAAACTGAGGGCTGAAATCAATAAAATAGAAACAAAGAGAACAATATAAAGAATCAATGAAACAAAGAGTTGGTTCTTTGAGAAAATCAACAAAATAGACAAACCTTAATCCAAACTAACCAAAAGGCAGAGAGAGAATGTCCAAATTAACAAAATCAGGAATGAAAAGGAGCACATAACAACAGACACTGAGGAAATCAAGACAATCATTAGGTCATACTTCAAAAACCTGTACTCCACAAAATTGGAAAAATCTACATGAAAAGAACAAATTTCTTGATAGATACCATCTACCAAAGTTAAATCAAGATCAGATGAACAATTTAAATAGACCTGTACCCCCTAAGGAAATAGAAGCAGTCAGTAAAATCTCCCAACCAAAAAAAGCCCAGGGCCAGATGGTTTTAGCATAGAATTCTACCAGACTTCCAAAGAAGAGCTAATACCAGTATTCCTCAGATTATTCCCCAAAATAGAAACAGAAAGTACATTACCAAATTCATTTTATGATGCCACAGTCACCCTGACACCCAAACCACACCAAGACTCAACAAAGAAAGAATTACAGACCAATCTCCCTCATGATCATCGATGCAAAAATAATCAATAAAATACTGGCAAACCACATGGATACCTGGGCTGGGCTGTTGCCAAGGACCACGTCTGGGCCCATGATCCTACCATAGCTGGAGTCTGTGCTGTCTGTGGCCTGTGTTGCCACCAAAGGCCACACTGATGCCCAGGATCTGGTCCTCTACCTGTGCACTTCTTGGTGCCCAAAGGGCTGTGATGCTGCTGGACACATACAGACCTGAGTTACTGGCCTGAGCTGCAGCTGAGGCCATGTCTGGGTCTGTGGCCTTGCAGGTCCTGTCTGTTGCTCCTGTTGCCGTCAATGACAGTACAGACACTCAGAATCTGGGCCCATACCCGGGACTATTTGGGGTTGTGTGGGGGTTCAAGGGCCATGCTGCCATTGGGTCCATGCTGATCTAAGTGACCTTCACTACCAACCAGGCCCATGGTGATATCCAAGCCCAGGCTGCTGCCAAGGACCATATCTGGGTCCATGGCCCAATCACATCTGGAGTCTGTATTGATGTCCATGGCCTGTGGCACCACTAAGGGCCACCTAGGGCCAGGTTAGTGTCCAAGGGTTGAGTCTGTCAAGACCATGCATATCTGAGTAGCCTGCACTGCCACCCTGGGCTGCTGTCAGGGGCCGTGTCTGGGTCCCTGTCCCTGTCCCAGCCACAGTCTGTGTTGATGTCCATGGCTCCTGTTATCACCAAAAGCACCAAGGACAGGGCTGCACGGAACCTGCACAGAAAGGTCCTCCCCTCCTTCCTGCTCCCACTCTTTCTTCTTTGACAAGGTCTCCCAGGCTGACCTGGAGCTCCCTATGTAGACAAGGCTTGCCTAGAGCTAACAGCAGTTCTCTTGCCAACGACTCCTGTGTGCAATCACCATATCTAGTTCTGTGGGTTGTTTGTTTTATTTTTCCTTTGTATGACAGCCTGCATTAATCACGCTGGCACACAGTGCCACATGTCTTTACTGACAATTACAATGACGAGAATTCCATGGTATGAAAGAGATTCTGAATAAGGAGAAAAGGGAAGGGGGCCATTTTATCCCATTATGAAGACTATCTCATGTGTTCGAAACATTGGCTGTAAAACAAGATGGAAAGTGGTTGGACTTTGAGTCAAAATGATGGCAGTAGTCAACCAGAGGGAATGATGCATGCCGCGTACCACAGGGCATGAGCTTCTCATGTCAACGCACAGTTGCAGTGGCTTTCAGGAAATGAAGAAGCGTATTCAGGAGTCACACATCTAGCACAGAGCAGCAGTTCAAACGCCAGAACACACAGATTCCTGACTGCCTGGCTTGACGACTTCCAATACCTAGGCATGATAGTCATGCCAGGCATGCTCTAGACCCCTCCAGGCCTTCACTCTGTGAGTACACATCCTCAAAGACTTTAGAGTGTAGAGTCTCTCAGTAACTTTAGAAAGAGTGCCCTGATTTCAGAAAGCTGCTAGGGGGTGGGGAGATGGCTCAGCGATTAAGCGCACTTGCTTTCAATCCTGGGGACTAGAGTTTGAGCCCAGCAATCAGTTCCAATGACCTACAAATGCTCATAACTCCAGCTCCAAGGGACCCAGTGCCTTCTTCTGGCCTCCTTAGGCATGCACACACAGAGGCACATATACACAGACAGGCACAAACACAAACACATAAATAAAAGAAAACCCTGAGAAAACCACTCAGGGCACATTTCACAGGTATCCTGAGCTCGCTTTTACGAAAGATATTTGTGACATGGCAGCTCACAACTGTCTGTAACTCCAGTTCCAGGGGATCTGATGCTGGCTTCTGGCTTCTGCAGGCACTGAGCACACACATGGTTCACAGACACATACAGACAAAACACCAATACACACGAAGTAAAATAAAAATAATTACATACATGTATTTATTTATGTCACAAAAACAAGTGCCGATGACCCTTTCAGATAGCAGAAGTAGGTTCACCAGAATGTGACAGGTCACCAGGGTTACATCTGTCTTGGTGACTCTACTCAGGCCTGAGAGCCTCTAATGGATATTTCAGGCCCTGTCTATAAGTTGGCTGTGTGTTGGAAAGTGGGTCAGGTGCAGTTTGAGAAGGAAGCATAGACTAACTGGCCGGGTCCATGTGTTTCTTTGCTTTGTAACAGAACACTCAGGATGAACAGCAAGGATAGGTTGAATGAATGAATGAACGAATGAATGAATGAATGAATGACTCCAATTCCTATCACTAAGAAGAGAACACTATTTACATAAAGTGGGATAGTGAATCTTCCTTGGAGGAACACAGTTTGCTCAGCCTGGAGAGAAATCAGTACATAGTGTTTTATTGCTACTAAACATATCGTTCTCACGTTGTGCTGGGTGTGGGACCAGGGGCCTGACCAATTTCTGGGTTATTTTTGGACATAAAGTGTTCTGGCTCTGAATCAAAACAAATTTGGCCCTTTAAAATCTCTGAGGTTTGTGGCAAGTCCTAAAGACAGTGACAACACCATAATAGGCCCTTTATGAAGGTTTCTGCACTCCAATGACATTGAGCTGGGCGCTCGGCAGCACCGACCTCAGGAGTGCCTGTCAAGGGAAGGCCAAGGCTACAGACAGACAGGGCTATAAAAGGATGCTGTGCAGCTGTGAGGGGAGCTATTTTGGGATCCCAGGGGGTCTCATTTGTGCTTCAGGTTAGGAGGCTTCCAAATGGAGAAGAGAATGTTCCAGGGCAGGGAACATGACCAGACCTAGCCCTCCTTCCTCCTACCAGGCAGCATCCCCCCTTTGGCTCAAAGATGTCACCAGCACTGGATCCTTGAGCCCTGTGGGAAAATGGGAGAAAAAGAAAAGACAGAAAATGAGCAGGCCGTCTCCCAGCCCAGAGCCATGCTCAGGGAAACTGCTTCCTCAGCTGTGTTCTAGATAAGACTGTGCTGACGTTTGCAGGATGTGCCAAAGTGCCAAGGCCTCGGGCTCTTGCTGCCTTTTACATTCACTTCACTGGCTTTCAAACCGAAGGAACCTGGAAGTTTAGGTGAGGAGAGGGAGATGGAGTCATCTTCCCAGCTCAACTCTGGCCCTCAGCAGAACAAAGAAGTCAATTATTTCTCCTCAAATGCCCCAGACAGGAGAAGCTCTGATCTGGGAGCCTTGAATAGTGTCTCTTCTTTACTTCTTCCTTCTACCTAACCTGAAATCATCTTATCATGTTAGGTTAGAGGCCTGGTGTCCTCTCTTATCAGCTCAGGCTGATTGGATATGATTAATGGCCGCCATCTTGAAGACAGATCTAATGGAACATCTCACATTGCTTAAGGCTGTGCACTTCAGAGCTCTGCATGCTTGGGGTGGAATGCTGCATTGTTCTATTCTAGCTGCAAGGCCTTTTGTAGGTCATTACTCAGAGTCATATCATACCTCAAGACAGGAATAGCTATCATACTTATCCCATGGGATTGTTTTAAGAGTTAAATATGGCAAAATACCTAGCTCCGTGCACATCACGTGCTCAGTGGTCCCAGGTCATTTTAGGGTTGGGTGTGTGGCCTAGTGGCAGAATATGTTATTTGCATGAGGATGTGGCTTGATTCCCTAGCACTATGTATATAAAAACAAGCCATCTGTTTTTGTAATGGGTGTGTGGTGTCCATATCTACTGGTGAAAGGAAGCGAGGCTCGTGGTACGACACTTAAGGTTTGAAGCACACGTTGAAGGGCTCTAGCAGGCATGGCAAACATGGCGCCAACAGGTTTTGCCCTTCTCCCCCCTTTTCCCTCTCCCCTGCTAAAAACCATTAGATGACATTCCTAAAGTTAGCCCCTAAGGTCCACTCCCTTATTTGGCCACTGACTCATTCCTGAGACAAAACGTCAAGGTCCAACCATCAAAATCCATTATTTGACTAGTATGTCCAGTCAAGATTTACCAGCTCACCCCAGCACAGACTCCTCCTTTTTCTCCCTAAAAATCCACTTGTGCAAAAAGACACCCATTTGCTGCTTGCTGCCTCTGCTCGCTCCAGAGACTGCCCCCACCCCCACCCCGCTCTCCCCTCCAGGGTAATATATCTCCTTTATGAGATGAGAACTGGGCGTCGAGTGCGGCCTGTACTGACTCTGAGGGGCTGCCCTCCCTTACACTCATGACCAGGGTCTTCACATGCTTTATCTGCTGAATGACTCTTCTGTGGTGATTCGAACCCTAATCCCCAATGTCCTTCCTGGTATTTGGAGGCAGGGCCTTTGGGAGGCAATTGCATAGAAGGATGGAGCCTTGATGAATGAGATTAGGATCCTTACATGAGATACCCCGAGAACTCCCTTACTTCTTCTGTCTTGGGTGAACTCAGAGAGAAGTTGGCTGTCTGTGAACCTAAAAATGGGCCCCACCAGGACTATGGGAAATACAGTTCTCTGTTTATAAGCCACCAAGTCTGTGGTAAGTTGGTATATCACCCCAAAGAGACCAAGATCTCATGGAGAAAAGCAAAAGAGACAAGAAAAAAGCAAAGAAGAAACAATGTGGAAGGAAGTGGTGGGAATGGAACCACACTTTGCTGCCCCTGGTGTTTGGAGCTCCTGGTGCTGTCAGCACAGCAGGCCAGGTAGTGAAGACACAAACATACCCACCTTCAGAACAGACAGCATAGCCTTGCCGAAGACTTATAACAATAGAGACAAAGTCTATCTTCTCAACCACTTGAAGAAATGAAGGAGTAAAAGAGTTTACTCAAGGTCACACAGTGAGCGGCAGAGGAAAAAGCAGGTCTTTTGGTGTCCCTGTCCAAAACTTCGTAGATCTGGGGACTACAGTCAGACTGCATTTTTAGAAGATATTCTGAGTTTAGCCAGATGGTTTCTTGTTGGTTGTTCAGTTTTGTTATCAACCAAATGAACAATATGAGAAGGGTTAGACTTTCCTTAGGATGTCTGTCGTGTATGTGTGCACAGTCTGTGCTGGCTTTGAACTTAATGTTCCCTGAGAAAGGGGGCCTTGCTGAGAGATGAGAAGGGAACATAGACTAGGGCAACATTAAAAAGATGTATTAAATGCAAATCAGAGCTAACTTAGAGCTCATCTCACTCCAGTTAGATGACTGTTATTAAATACACATACAACAAACAAGCAAACAAACAAACAAACAACAAATAAATATAGTGATTATTTGCTGATAAGGACTATGAGGAGAAAAAGAGAATCCTTACATGTTATTGATAGGAACATCAACTATTCAGCCTCTATGGGAATGAAAAAAATAAAATATAAAACACACTACTGTTTCATCCGGCCATCCTTCCCCTGGGTGTATTGTGAAAGAATTAAAGTCAGCATGCAGCAGAGATACCTGCACATCCATGTTTATCATGGCACCATTCTCAACATCTAAGATAAGGAATCAGCCTAGATGCCCATCAAGAGATGAATGGTTAATGAAAATATGGCACAGATACAAAATAGAGACATTCGACCATAAAGGAGAAGGAAACCCTATTGTTTGCAGGAAAGTGGAAAGAACTGGAGGGTTTGCTGAGCAAAATAAGCAGACGCAGAAGGAATCACGTGACTTACGTGAGGGAGGGAAAGGTCTTTGATGACCTGAAAGTAGAAGAGACACCAAGCAACACATGACATTTGCATGTGTGGAAATGTCACAGTGATTCCCATTAAGTCATACAATCAATGTCTTAAATACGTAATTTCAAAGAGATGCATCTATCCCCAAGTAAAACTTTGGATGACTAAGGTTTCTGACATCCAGCAAGGATAAAGAGTTGGATGTGTGCAAAAACTTCTTGTGATGAAACACACTCAAACTCAAGCAAAGCCTGAGCAACTGTGAAACTATGTGCTGCTCAAAATAGCATCTTGAGGGACTGGCAAGAGGGTTCCATGTGTCAAAGGGGCCTGTCACCAAACCTAACATTCTGAGTTCAATCTCCAGTACCTACATGGTGGAAGGAGAGAACTGACTCCTGCAAGTTGTCTTTTGGCCTACAGGCACACACACACACACACACACACACACACACACACACACACACAGACAGAGACAGAGAGACAAAGACAGAGACAGAGACAGAGAGACAAAGACAGAGACAGACAGACAGATAGAGACAGAGAGAAATTTTTAAGAGAGAGAATCCCCCATATTCTCAAAAAATTAATCTTGAGATGGAAAATGGGGGATCTGAACACCTAACTCTTTCTGGGCCTCGATGAGATTTAACCAAAGCAAGTATGTGGCTGAAGTAGGGTATTCCAGAAGGTACTGGGATGCAGCCGTAGAGTGAATGATGGGATAAAACCCAGAACAGATGGACTGTAGAATTATAAGAGAAATAGAGAGCACTAAGGCTGTGTGCTTGGTAACATTATAGGGAAAAGTGAATTTATTAGTCATGGTGAGCCATCAGAAAGAGGATCCACCTCAGACGAGATGAACTTTACCACAGGTAAAGGAAAGGGACTCATTGGTAAGTTCAAGAGCAAGCATCCCGCACCCTGCAAACCTCTGCATCCTCGAGCCCTGTGCCTCTGGCTTCATCACATGGTGCCAGTGTTCTAACAGAAACCAGTCTTCAGGGTGAGGTCCTCTGGTTGGGCTGCCTGAGGTCAGAGGCTCCTGAATTTTTGTATCTCCAGTTCCAGTGGCCTCTTCTCTTCATTGACTCAGTGGGTGACCACTTCTGAGAGACAGTGTGGGTTCTGGAAACTGATTACAACTTGGACACAAATTTTGTAGGATCATCTGCATGATGAGAAATGCAGTCTGAAATGAGGTGAGAGGCACTTTTGTTTAAAATCGAAGGTCCAGCCTCTGAGGACGGGCAATTACCACAACGGCTTTTACTAAAAGGCTCTTGTGCCTCAGTTGGGCCCACAAAATAAGCAAACACAGGATGTACCATGGTAACTCAAGGAGTGTCTGTCTAAAGGCTTGAGGATGTAACTTAGCAGGTAGAGTGTTTGCCTAGCATACTTGGAGCCTTGGCCTTGACCCTTGGAACCACATAAATTGAGCATAATGGTGCATGCCTATAATCCCAGCACTTGGGAGGTGGAAGCAGGAGGATCAGGAGTTCAAGGCCGTACTTGGCTACACAATCAAGTTCAAGGCCAGCCTGGGTTACCTGAGACTCTGTGTCAAAAACTGAACCCAACAAACAAAAACACTGTTAGTTCTAATCCATGTGATTCCCCTTCAAAGTTGAAGGTGCAAAGAGTAAGTAGGTATCTTGCTGCAGGTTGACAGTGTGCTAGTCCAGACTCCCCAAAGCATCTAAGCATGTCTGTCATTATCTGAAACTTGCGGTCTCCTTGGGTTCCAGGAACAGCAGAATCTTGAAGACAGACCATACAGGGAGCTCAACCCCAGAGCAGGGGCAGTCATTTCAAGGGAACCAAATCGTCTCATCCAGTGGCAAGGGTACCTCCAAACCTCCTTGGAGAGGCAGAGCTGAGATAAGGATGTAGCAGACTGCACTAAGGTGGAGACTGCTGGTCCCCTGGGCCCCACTTCTTCCCGTGTGAACCTAAAGCTCATGTCAGTACCTACAGAATGATGGATTGAGATGCTTCATTCTGCCCATCTTCTCAACAGAGCTATGCTGATTGAAATCCTTTATTACCTTCACCCTCACCTGGGACAAATATCCGGATATGATATGTGAAGCCCACAGACTTGGGACTCCTTTCCAGAGAGAACAGTTATGTGGATTCCTGTGGGAAGTGGAGACAGGTGTGGTTGGAGCCACCATATTGATCCCTACCCTCCCCCAGTACCAATCACCTTGATTTTGGCCCCTCCTCCATGCTCAATGGCTCAGATATCTAGAGGGTACTCCCCACACACCTGTGGGTATACTGACAGACTATCTCAGGCATGAGGAGCCATCTTAGAGCAGCCCACAAGCCTAGCCAGGGAGAAAGGCTCATGGGCAGCTCCTCTGGTTCCACATCCCCGGATCTATACACATACAGGCCAAAGTGTGAACAGAGCTGCAGTAGCCCTTGTCTGTACCCTACCAGCTGACAAACAGGCAGGCTCAGCCTCCACACTGGCCTGTCTGGTCTGACCTGCTGGACTACAAGAGAGGAGGAATACAGCCTGAAGCAGTCGTGATCCTCTCCCTCACACACCGAAGACTCCACAACTAGAAGCCAGGAAGAAGATTCACGAAGCAAGAAAGAGTTTTTGACTTTGAAAGTTATTTTGCTTTATTTGTGTTTTCACTCACTATTTTTTCTCACAACTTTAATCATATTTACGCGTTAACTCTTTAACTTGGATCTTTTCACAGATGTTCATATACTGATCTTACTCCATGACTGTACCTGTTCTGGAACTATTCTATATTATCTCTGCCACATTCTTTTCCACAACAGTTGGTGTTGTAATATTGTTGCTTTTTAGATTTTTCTTATTATATTTGCTCATTTGTGTTACGGAAGTCTGTCCTCTCTTCCCACCCTGTGGGATCACCCTGAGGTCATCAGACTTGATGGCAGCCTTGTCATCTCGCCAGCCCATAATATGTCGTTGCTTTTCACAGTTTCTCCTCTCTGAGCAGTGCTGGAGATTGAACACGTAGTATGAGAGCCTTGACACTGATGAGTACCTCAGCCGAGCTGAGACCTCAGTGGAGAGAAAGTGTATCGTACTCCATCCACAGCTTAGTCCTGTTTAAAGTGAGGTGCAGACTTCAGGATTAGGGACAGGACAAGGGCTGGGAAGATGACCAAGTGAGTCCAAGCACTTACTCTGCGAACATGAAAACCTGAGTGTGGACCCTCAGCATAAACACAAAAGGCCAGGCACGCTATGGAAACACTTCTAACTCCAGCACTGTGGGGATCAGAGACAGGAGGATCACTGTGGCTTGCTGGCTGCCAGCCCAGCTGTAGGTTGAGTGAGAGACTCCGCCTTAAGGGAATTAGATGGAGGGTGGGTGGGGCAGGACATCTGACATCCTTTCTGCCTGTACACTTGTATGCATGGGTATACAGACATACCACATAGGCACATCTCACACACACACACACACACACACACACACACACACACAGAGACAGAGACAGAGACAGAGACAGAGACAGAGACAGAGACAGACAGACAGACAGACAGACAGACAAAAACTCCTAAGGAATGTCCTGCCCAGGTTGGCACAGATATAGGGTAGGGGATAGGGTGGACTGAAAACCTACTGCTAGACATACACTCATATAGAACAACAAAGAGAAGTAACGATTGTTGTAGAAGTGGCCATATTATCAAAATCACTAACTACCTCTTGTATCTTGAAACCACACAAGAAAAACCTTCTGCAAACTGAGTTTTGTTTCTGGCCAAAATAAATCAGAATTACACATCCTCTAAGGCCTACTACAAGTTTTAATTTTTCATGAAGTCTTTCCTAATTACTATAGTCCCTACGGAGCCCTCTTAATTTCTATAATTGTCTGCCTCGCTGATTCATTAATTAATAACTATCTATTGGACAAATTCTCTGCTCATGGTCCGATGCTATGAGACAGGACCTCTGATTCCTGAACTCCACACACTGAGCAAGCCCTCCAAGTTTCCCAGGAGAACTGAAATCAGCTACATGGAGGGAGGGAGTCTTGGGACACTCACTCGGAAGATATGAGTAGATGGTTTCCTAAAAGTCAACGAGTTCTAAAAAATATAGGCTTCTATGGTTCTCAGAAAAAATTAAATTTTTCTTCAGAGTGAAACAGCAGGGGACAAGAAAGATAGATCCATAGGTAGAGGTGCTTACTGCCAACCCCGACGACCTGAGTGTGATTCTCAAGACCCACTCCCACAAGGCATTCTCTGACTTCTTCATGCATACTCCATGGCCTTCACACACACACACACACACACACACACACACACACACACACACACACTAAACAAACAAATAAATGTTTAAGAAAATTTAACTGGGGTAGAAGGGTGAGGGACATTCCAAACAGAAAAATGTTGCGTGTAAACAATCTCTACAGGAGTTAGTGTGGGGTAAAAGAGGGGGAAGATGGCTGGTATTTCCATTGGCAAGCCACAGAAAGGGAGTCTGGGCACACAGGAGCAACCAGCAGTTAGTGTGGGTTTGCTATCCTAGGCACGTGGAAGGGTAGGAGGAATGGTTAGTTCACAGGAGTGGCCTGAAAAGAGTGGGCAGTATGGCTGGTCCAGAACATTTCCTACGCTGAGATCCTGAGGTCATGACCTAAGGTACTGATTACAGATGAGGCACAGAACAGACTAAGGGGATCTTTCAAAAAAAGAGACTCATCCAGGACGGGCACAGGGGAGAACAGGAGGTAAGAAGGGAAACGGGATACCAAGACTCCAGGCTGGATAGGGGAGAGCTTGGCCACAGTGGGTCAGGTGCCCCAACAGTGCAGCCAACAGGACAAAAGAGGCTAAAGACCCACTGTGGAGAAGAGCTGTGTCTAAGACAGGATGCTAATGTTCTAGTCATTTTTGTGTTACTGTGACAAAGCACTCTGACCAAAAACAGCTTGGGCAGACGGGGCTTTATTTGGCTTACACTTCCAGGTCACAAACCATCACTGAGGAGAGTCGGAGCAGGAGCTGAAGACTGGAGCCCAGAGACAAGAACCATGGAGGAACCCTGCCTGCTGGGATGCTACTTGCCCGCTCACTGCCTTGCTCATTCACGCATAACGAGCTTTCTTCTAGAACCCAGGACCACGGGCCTAGGGAAGATACCACCCACAGTGGACTGCGTCCTCCTACACCAATTTATAATCAAGATAGTCGCCCACAGACATGCATACAGGTCACTCTGACATTGGCAGTTCGTCAGCTGAAGCTTCTCCTCTCAGGTGACTCTAGGCTGTGGTTAGGGCTTACCGGGACAATCCAATAAACCCAAGAGCAGATGTTTTGAATCTGGGAATTAGTGGCCTAGGCACGCCTGCATATTTTCTCTCCTCAGTTCCGTTTTCTGCACTTCTTTCTTACATTCTTTCAGCCTGGTAGTAGAGAAAGGATGTGGCAAATTAAGCAAATAGAGCTTCTTCCACAGGAGTCCTTGACTCCACCCAGCCGTGGGTCTAGCTCTGGAACCTTACACAAGTTACCTAGTCTCACTCAGTCTAACGTTTCTTTTGTATGACAGGTGAGACAGTAGCAGCAGCTTACCAGGAGCCATGAGGAGTGGAATACATGGAAAGTGTTTGATTGTGGTGTGGCCACTGCCCAGTCGTATCGGCAAACATTCAGAGACAACGGTAGAAGAGGAGCCCAGGGAACCACTGAAAATCGTACAACCCCCCCAAACTATTTTACCATGGGAAAGGTTAGGGGAAAGAACATCTTCAGGCATTTGCTGTGTGCCAGACACTCTACTAACTCTTACAATGTCCCTCCAAGGTAGCTGTTATCCCCACTTTATAGACTAGGAAGTCAGAACAGAGACAGGCAAAGGAGCTTGCCCAAAGTTTATCAGCCAATATGGGCTAGTATATGTTCTGATGTAGTTGAAAATCCCAGAATATCTTTCAAGTTGTAATCATCTCATTTCATACAGCTATTTTAAAACCTGGACAAATACCTATTCTTCCTGTAATCAGCAGGCCAGGTGGAGTGGTAGGGAAGGCAGGCAGTCTTAGGGTGTTATCTAAAAATAAAGGGCTTTGGGGCTTCCTGGTAGAAGAGCCAGGCTCTGCTGCAATGCTGCCCAGAGCCAGTGGGAGAAAGGTAAACTGTGAAGAGTAGCAAGAACTCAAGCAATAGAGAGAAGACAAGAAAGGAAGATGGGTAAGCGTGTAATGCGTTTGAAAGAGATTTCCATCTAAGATCGCTAAAATAATACAAAACATTTCATGCTTAAAGGGATAAACTTCCTTAATCTGACACATACTCTTAATCCCTAGATAAAATGCCTCTGTCCCTGCAGAATGGTCCCAGCTTCCTTATACACCGATCCCTAAGGCTCTGGACAAGGCACACAGTGAGTCATTCTGTAATGGGGTTCTAAACATCCAAAACAAAACGAACAGGAGACTCCAGAGTCCATAGCGCCCGAGTTGAAAGCTTGTTCTTATCAATCTAATGCTGAACACTGGGGGCAGGGGGTGGGGGATGCGATATCCCCGAGTGAGGGGAAAATCCTTGACAAAGGGTAGTTTGAATAGAAACCTTCTTTTCATGCGAGCGTCTCAGGGTTCAATGTTGTGTAGTGTGGGTATTAAAGGCTGGTGTCAATAACATGCCCACATGTTCAACATGACTTTGAAAGTATTTTGAAGATGA
>CABHPR010152309.1:7323-27339 GCA_902168415.1 Peromyscus melanophrys | reverse complement strand
GGAAGGGAAGGGGGAGGAGATGGGGAGGGGAGGGGGAGGGGAGGGGAAAGGAGGGGAAAGGAGAGGAGAGAAGAGAAGAGAAGAGAAGAGAAGAGAAGAGAAGAGAAGAGAAGAGAAGAGAAGAGAAAGAAAGGGAGGAAAGGAAGAGGAGGAGGAGGAACTTCTAGACAGTACCCAACAGTTACATGCTCTCCGATATGTCTTCCAATGTCCTGCTGGCCCCTGTGGCAAGCAGCCTTCAGAGGCTGTGTGTGGCCTCGTGTGAGAAGCTGCTGCCTTAGTTACTCATTTTCTTAGTAGCTCCGTCTGAAGAGTGGTGGGGGTGTCACTTCCAAAAGGAGCCTGACGTGAGTTAGCATGATGACACCATTGGGACCCTCTTCCCTAGTTTTCACTGGGCAAGAAACACCAAGCCAAGTGACCCATCTGAGCCTGTTTTCCTTTTTTTAAATCTGTAATAACAGGGGACTGGATTTGTTGGAAATGCCTCTCTGCTTCTGCACTGCTATCAGAGCTCCCGTAAGACAGACAGATGCCGTGGGAGGGAGGAGGAAGCACAGGCTTTTCACCGATGGACCATCAGATAGGAGGAGTAATGAGTATTTGGGTACAGGGGACACACCAAGCCTGACTTGAGATGCCTAATTAAAATGGTGACCCCCTCAAGGTCACAGCCTCCTTCCTGTTGGTGGTGTCTCTCCCCTCAGTGCCTGGTACACCATGATGCCCTGCAGATCACCAGTTCCCTGACAGATGTTGACTTAACTCTTAACAAGGCTGTTTATTTTTCTCCGAGGTAGACCCCCATCTAAGGTCCAGGAGGATGGAGAGGCAGCTTTGCTCTGGACATGTGTGTTTGTTCTTTTCTCATCATCTCTGTTTAGACCAGCGTGTCTAGTGAAAGCGAGATTTATGAAGAGCCTCTCCCTTCGGGCTGCCCGGCTTTCCTGTCCAGTCAGGCTGCCTTGAAACGTTGGTGTTTTGCTCTTTGTCACGGTTTCCCCGTTTCCTATTTCTAATTTCTTTTTTCCCAGAGTCTGATGCTGTTATTTCTACCCCGAGTGAGTGCTTGGCCGCACAATTCTGCTCTGGGCTCTGTAACCCATGGCAACGAGAGGAATAAAGCAGGTGACTGTGCGCATCACACACGCATCTGCACGCATGCGCACACACAGCATCCCCCCCCCATGGGATGCACAAAGGGAAAGGGCTCCCCTGGCTGTAGTGCCGATTAGAGACTCAGGCCGTGAAGCCCAGTACTCAGAGCTTTTGGGTCACGGCACAGCAGCTGTTGAGAAGGTACAGTGGCCTCTTCTACCTACTCCAGCCCCTCACATTTCTATAGGTAGAAAAACAAACTCTGACCTTGAACACACAGCTAGAAATGCCTTCACCCCAGTCTGTTCCCTGCAAGCTGAGAACCTTGGTTTATGTCATTGTGGGGACAGACAGAAGGGTGCCTGTTAGTGATAACTGAACTGACATCTATTTCAGGCAAGAGAAGATCTCTTTCCATCTGATTTTATGAATGGACGTCATCATTAAGTCATTCAAAATGTAAACTCTCACTCTCTGTCCCCTCTGCAGTATTTAGGAGTTATGGGGAGCTTCAGTGTTTGTGTGTTTGCTGCCAAATTTTCTAATGGACTTGATCAAACTGATTGACTTATGCTTAAACTGGTTAAAAACATTTCTTTTCTGTTCATGAAATAAAGTACATAGTGGGTCCATTCTTACCTGAACAAGATTGGTGGCTACAGCTTAATAAAGAAGTCATTTAAAGCTACGAATCACAGAAAGTGATGCATACAAACTTGATTTTCACTTAAAACTATAGATTAAATTCTCACGCTTTTGATGCAGGGCCAAAGTCTTGGAATCCAAGCCACCCTTCTCAAGTAGTTCTATCTATAATTTCTCATATATAACTTCTAGTTATAGCTTCTTAGACATGTACGCATTTAAAGACACTTGTAGGATAACCTGAGCCAGGATCTACCGTGTTTACACATCTGTATTCTTTCCCTGGCCTCATCCATGTCTCACTGGAAGACAAAAGGACCTGACTTACTCCTAAGCAACTCAACTTACTTTTCATGAAAACAACTTTACTTTATCAATCAATAAAAACATGAAACACAAGAACAAATGAAACTGAAATGGATCCAAGTTTATTCTTGTTTGTTTATTGAGACAGGGTCTCTCCCGTAGCCCAGGCTGGCTGCATCTGTAATCCCATCCACCTTCCTGTCTCGGCCTCCCCAATGCTGTAATAATAGGAGTGTGCTACCAGAGCAGCTACGACTTTACTCTTGATAAGTTGGGTAACCAAGGTAGGTGCATATATGCATGAAAATGCAGCAGAGCTGCAGCATAATTCAGAACTTTCAGCCATTTCAGTGCATGCCAGTTGACTGCTCAGTTGGTTGATATTAGACCTACTGGAATGCGGCTACTAGACCTGGGAAGCTGATAGCAGCAGGGAAAGGCAGTCTCCTTTGCTGACCTCCTCTGCACACATGCTCCTGAGCTGTCTCTTCATCTCTAGGTCAGTCTTTCACCTTTCACATGTGGACACCTTCATTTGCTCCTTATTTGCATGTCTGAAAGCAAGCTTTTCTCTTTGTTGACATGGAAGAGAATGTCTGACTTTGCCGGCAGCAGAATTCCTTCACAGAAGGGCATCTTCAGCCAGATGCTCTGAGGATCTCTGGAATTCTTCAAAACACACATGGGTGACCACTAGGTGGATATAGGCTTTGGAGCCAGCCTGAGCTGAGTTCAAATCTCTGTGTCACTTGCTGCCTGTGTGACTTTGGCCAAATTGGTTATTATCTGAGTCCCAGATTCCTCAGAAATAAAGTGAGAATGATATAGCTACCAATAAAAATTGTGAGCATAAGATGAAATGGTGCATGAAATGTGCCTGACATGCTGAGGTGCTCAGCGGTGTCTCCAAATCACTTCCTTTTTTGATGGTCTATTTTGTTTAATGACACCCAGTTCCTGACATTTTAAACTCAGTTGCCACTGACCTTTCTTTCCCTTGGCTCACTGCCCTTCACCAAATCCATCCAGTCACTGGGGAAACTGGATTCTCCAACCCATCAGTGTATCCGCAGCACTCCCACAGAAACCGCCATAGTTCACACTTCCAGCATCCCCTAACTTCTAGCTAATTTGCATGCAGGAATTCAGTCTACCCACTGATCACCAATGACCTGACTGTCCCTTACCTTCAAGTCTCCCCTTCCCTCTTTTGTCTGACTCCCACTAAGAGTTTAAGCTGACCAGTCACTCTTTAGACTGCTATTCATCTTTTCTGTTTTAAATATCCCCCATGGCCCTGCCTCCCAATGTCTATACTAATCTTCTGCTGTAGTTATTTCATACGGTATGATTGTCCCCCTCATGAACTTCGTTCTTAACCTTGCCCTAGTAAACTTCAGAAAACGTATGCTGCCTAAATTCCTCTTCACAGATAGAACCCTAGTCTCGGAGATGAGTTCCAGATGAGGGAACAAAATGAAGAGATCCCATGGCTTACAGGGAGCTTGCAGAGTGCTCTGTTGTCAGGGGCTCTCAAAGCAGGGACGGCCGTGTGATCCCTGGAGCCTTGGATTCTCCCAGGAGGGTGACAAGAAAGACCAGACAGACAGCTAGACAAGACCAGAAGGACCAGTTTTCTTCAGTCCTATATGTTGTTACAAGTTTATAGTCTTTTAGAGAGAGTACACTGTGATAACAAAGGAAACCCTACATGTTCTTCCTACCATTGTTTGGGCCATTTTATTTTCTAACCACAAAGTCTATGGTGAAGTATACTGGCTGTACGTATGTATGCATGTGTGTGTGTGGTCTGTGAGTGTGTGAGTTAGTGTGACTATGTGTGAATATGTGGATGCATGTATGTGTGTGTCTATGAGTATGTGTGAATATGTATGTTTCTCTGTGTGTGTAAGTGTATGTACATGTGTGTATGAGTATGTGTCCGTATTTGTTTCTGTGTGTGCTAGCATGAGTGGGTATGTGTGTGTGTGTGTGTGTGTGTGTGTGTGAGAGTGCATTGAGTGTTGTGTGAATGCATGTTTGAGTTAGTATGTGTGAGTGTGAATGTACGTCTGCCTCTGTGTGTGAGTGTATGTATGAGTATGTATCTGTGTGTGTGTGGAGTGTGAAATTTGACCCCCAATGACAAAATGTTCATCAAATCCTGCATCTAAGTCTTTCTTCCTTTTTCTGCTTCAACAAACCTGAAACTTTATACATTATCCCTCCATGTTTAACCACGAAAAACAGAACATCACAATGAGTGGTGGCCAAGGAGCCCAGGTGACATTACCAATGGAGCAGAGTCTAATATTGCCTATCCTTTTGATTAAGCTGGACAGACTGGCTAATGGATAGTTGGGGCATTGGGCTGTCTCTACTCCAGAAAGCTACCATTAGCAAACAAACATCTGCTGGCTCCCTCTGCAGTCCCTGCCAGCTGCAGCCTTGGTACAGCAAATTACTCTGCTAATTCTATTGGTTCCATTGCAGCATCCCTCTAATGCAGAATATGGATTTGTTCTGGGGACCCTGCACCAGTTCCTACGGTGCAGACTGGTTTAGTCCTGTTTTTTTTTGTTGTTGTTGTTTTGTTTTGTTTTTCAAGACAGGGTTTCACTGTGTAGTTTTGCGCCTTTCCTGGAGCTCACTTGGTAGCCCAGGCTGGCCTCGAATTCACAGAGATCCACCTGGCTCTGCCTCCCGAGTGCTGGGATTAAAGGCGTGCGCCACCACTGCCCGGCTAAGTCCTGTATTTTTTTAACACCACAAAAACTTGCAGCACAGAGTGCCATTGCTGCAGCTGAGAAATATCCAGTAACAAGGACTGGGAAGAAAAGAGCTAAAATTGCAAATAATAGATGGATGAGCTCCCTGAGTGAGTTTCCTCTAGAGGTTAACCATAGGGACCATGTAAGAGAAGGGCCACCTGTATAGGCCTGGATAGAAAGCAGGGTGATTTTGACCTGTTTTGAAGGAGATGGAAGAGAATTAGCATACCCAGTGAGGCAATGGTATATCTTTAAATAGCTACTTGATGTGGACAGCCTACAAAAAATAAACCAACAAAGACTCTGTAACATATTTCACTTTTCTGGGGCACAAGGATATTCTGGTTATGAACTCTGATTCAAAGACTTCCCGTGTCTTTGAAAGGTTGAACTGGAGAACTCCCTCAGACACGAGAATGGGAGAGTGTGCATAGAGATCACTGGCCTAGCCCTGCACATGTCACAGTTCACTCACAGGGTGCCATGTCCTTCAGCCTGAGAGCTGGGATTCAGGGAAATGCACTGTGCTAGATGCTTGTTTGAGAAGTGCAGAACAGATGTTTGCAAGAAGGACTCAGCCAGGGCTCACCTACTGGCACCCTCCAGGCTTACTAAGTACCCACTTCTCTGACTAGATGAGGTATGGGAAAATGGGCTCTGGTGGACAGTAGGTCACTCACGTCAGACTGAGAGCAATCACAGCAATGGACATTGAGGAACTATCAGCTTGTTTATAATGCTTAAGGGGCTTGGCATAAACTCCCTCCTACCTCACCCCTCAATTTAACAACTATTGGATTTCAAATAATCATTCTCTGGGTTTTCTGGGTATTTTTTATCATTCCTGTTAGAATGGGAGTGTGTGTGAAGAAACAAGATATAGGAGATCTTTCAAAGAAGAAACAGATGTTAAATCAAAGTGAATTCTGGTGAGATGTCCTTCTGCACATGGACAGCTAGCTTGTGTTAAGTGTGGCTTTCCTGGGAGGTGACCAGATGCCCAGAATGCTTAAGGTCATGGGGATTTTTAGAAGGCTCGTGAGAACCCTAGGGTCTCTCCTTTCTGAGTTCTGAACTATGGCTTTCGCATTGTTAGGGGGAACTAGCCTCCCATCTGGTGGGGATAAACCCTGTGTGAAGCTAGGAGAGACGAAAGCAGAAATGGGGATGTCTGAACTGAGACAGGATCTGTGCATATCACTGGACTTTAGGAACTAGCTTAAATTGCCTATATTGCAACATATACAGTAATAGACAAACCCTATGAAATTGTTAAGCCTCAGCCGATTTGTCTTACTAAATATCAGCTTCACACGCATAGCCAACTTCATTTGGCCCATAGCATCCATTTCACTTTTTATATAGATACTGTAAAGTTATCCAAAGAGCAATACAAGTAAATGTATTTGAAGACTTTTTTTCAGTTTTACTCATTTCTGATTGTGAAAATAACCAGGGGAGCCTAAATAATCCAACCACGTAATTCATATATTACTTGACATTTTAATCATTTTGTAATTAATCTTTGTATTTGTATCAATTTTATTGTGCTCTGACCAGCTGCAGTTAGAGTGTTTTGCTCTTGATGGCTGCTGAACTCCAACACATTTTTTCATTATTGTTTTTACATTACTTCTTAGTTCTGTCTGTCCTCAGCTCAGCAATATTGGAGTAATTATTGCTCTTTATAGTTTACAAATGTTAGCATAACTTAAAAACATAAACTGCATAAATTTAATTGCATTCTCTGGGACCTAGAAAATATTCTCCAGGGTGCCAAAATTCACCAAAATTATATGTACATAAGCTAGCCTTGAATAAACATTTTATTAGAAAGCCTTTCTTAAATACATACACATGTGTAGATGAATGTTAGAGCCTGTTAATATTTCTTATCTATGTTTCAAATGTTCAGCTAATTAGCATGTGGCTTTATAAGCTTCCTCCCCGATAACTCTATATTAATCTTTGCCTATTATTATGATCAGATAGTCTTTGTATAAAAGGAATTCCTCTGCTCCCATGCCTTCCATTTCCCTGTTTGGGAGAGACTATTTCTTGAGTCAAACCCAGGGCTTCGCACATGGTAGATGAAAGTTCTTTCTCTGGGTCACATCTCAACCCTTCAGTTCCCTTCTATAAACTTTTTCTTCGTGGTGTTCTGCTTCGGAGACAGTATCTTGCTATGTTGCCAGCAATGGCTTCAAACTCTCGGGCTTCAGCTATCTTCCTGCCTTAGCCTTCCAAGTAACTGGAGCTCTAGGTGTATATCACATCATACACTTCTCTCTGTTGTGTTGTTTCTTTTGAAAGACATTTATTTTCAGTTTATAGTAATAGAAAAATCTATAAAATGAATTTATTTATCTCCTGTCCAGTTCACCAGGAAAAATGTTGGTTGAATTAACATTTTTCATTTACTGTTGCATGGCAATTTTTACCTTGGGAGAAAACATTCACTGTTCCTTCATTTGATACACACATTTTCTTACAATACCTATGTCTCTGTTGTTGCTTTTAAAGAAAAGAAAAGAAAAAAAGCAGGTCTCAGGAGATAGCCCAGGTTGGCCTCAAACTCACTAAGTAGCCCTGACTGGCCTGGCCTTGAACCCCTGATCTTACTTTTGCCTCTCAAGTCTCTGAGTTACTGGTGTGTGCTCTCACACTCAGCTGTAGTTTATTGTTTTTGTTTTAATTCTAATAATTGTCTAGGTGCATTTGTGTGAATTTAGGGCAATGTCTAAACAGACTTCCCATTCAGGAATTACCCAGTTTGAGGATCTCAACTCATCTTCAGCCTTTGAATCTGCTCACAAATGCATGTCCTCTGTCATGGCTTGCTTCTGAATAGTAGCAAACAGATCCAATACTCACTTAAGCTCTCATACTTTGGAACTAAACTTGTTCTGACAAATGCAAACATGTTCCTAGGCCGCAAAGACCTCAACTGGTGCTGTGGCAGCCTCTGTGTCCGGAAGGCTGACAGGAGCCATCAATTTTCACGAGGCCTGACAAAGCCAAAACGCTTTCAGATGGGCTTCACCAAGGTCATTTAAATGTAAATACATGAAAAGATGCTTATAGAGACTACTTTTTAAAAAAAAAAAAAAACAAATTTCTCAAATGATGACAAGGTAGCCAGAGAACTCTCAAAGCCACAACCACTGGGACAACAAATCCAACATCCTGTTTTCCTCATTCTCCTCCTGGGGCTGCCACAGTAGTTCCAGAGTGCGTTCCTGCACGCTTATTGCAGGATGCCCCAGCCATTTCCTCATTTTGTGCAGCTATTTTTATTAGGCTGGGGACAATGCCCAGCCTGGCATGTGAAGAGTTAATACTCAGCTGTGTGGTTGGTGTGCTCTCATTCACAATATGTTTCCTTTGAAGCAGGGGCACAGTGCTTCAGAAGACAGTAGCTGTAATTCTATGCAGATTTTTCCTGATTAATGAATGGGAAATTTCAATTGAATTTTTAAACAAGTTAGAACAATGTAAGAGGTGGATATAATCCTTAAATTTTTTTTTATTAAAAGGCATTTCAAATTTGAAAATCTCAGGCATTGTCCACATAGCTGATTTATGGCTAAATGTGTTTTTTGAGCCACAAAGCTGCTGTATACTTCACATAATGCTTGAAAAAAAATAGCGTGCTCTCTTTGTGAAGCTAAATGAAATAAAATATGAAGTTTGTGATACATTAAATCACAAACATAAATATGTACTTTATGGCCAGCTGTTATTTCTGAATATGCACATTTTAAAATAGAAACATTTACCCCACATGCTGATTGGCAATTTCCCAGTTCCAAAAGCCCAATTGCATTTAAGATGCAAAAGATTAAAATGCCTCAATAGATAAAGTTAATAGTTCATCTTCCTAAATGCTTTTATATGTTTGAAGTCTTACTGCTCCACTCTGTAGATTCAAGAGGCTGGGGCTACTTTGATGTGGATTTGTGTTTTACACACATGCTGTTACTGGAGCTGAATCCAACTGTCTCGTAGACACCCATGAGAGACATGATCCGCACACGAACATGGACAGAGGCCATGTGGCCCCATCCACCTCACCCTGAGTGTGCAGCTTCTGGAAGAAAGTGGACTATGTTTCCATGATCATATCACAAACATCTAACCTCCATTTTGTCTAAAAATCATTTCAGCTGCTAATATTCCATCTCCCAATGACTTTCTTCTTCCCCCCGCATAAAAATTGGTCAAGGAGAACACGAAGATTGCATTGACTGGAAACTACAATTCCCCAGGGACACCTTATTTGCTAGTCCAGGCAGCATCTCTCTCTCCGTAGGTAGAGCTGAATTTGTAAATGCCTCCAGTCCTGTAGGACGCATGGGCAATTGGCAGTTCAAAAGTTCATATCATGCCATATGTCCTAATAATTTTTATCTACATCTAAAACAATACGGGACTGTCAAATAAAATCCTGCATGCAAACCAATGATGGAATGCAGGGGAACCCTCCGCCCTGGCCTTGTCTTCTTTGTCCGACAAGCTAATGCAATAAGGCCAATAATAAAAGGTTGTGTACCAGGCCTAAAGCCTGTGACAGATAAAAAAGAAATGTTGGAAACCAATGAAGCTTTTGCACAATTAGATTTTTTGAGGCTGTGCTGTAAGGATTGCCCAGAGCCTGTTCAGTCCTGATTGATGGTAAAATCATAACTACATCATATTAGCTGCAGAGTTCACTGACAGGTTACTACAGATTAATATTGCCACTGCTGTTCACTTACCATCAAACCAAGGGAAATATGAATTGAGCCGTCCCTCTAACAAACCCCGCATATTAAAAGGTAAGGTGTTCTATGGAACAATCTCCTCCTGTCACTGAGGGAAGACACAAACAATGTCTATTAGAGCAATATGCAGATACCTTGCGGAATACTAATTAGTTGCCTGCTAGGAGAGCGCCAGCACATCTGGCTGGCTAACTCTCATTCTTCTGAGCTTGTTCCTTCCCAGCTCTTGGCTACGGGGTTGTGGAATAACACCCTAAAACACGGAGCACAATCTTGGTGATTTAAATGCTGGCCACCAGGCAAATTGCAATGACATCAGTTTGGCCAGTGTGTTTTGCATCATGTGAATTTGAAACAGGGGACACTATGGAGTCAGGTTTTGTTTGCTCTGGACATTGGAGGTTTTGTAGGAACTGTTTGCAGAGACTGCTATCCATGACAAAGTTGGGGGTAGTGTATGTTTGACTCTCTACTTTAAAAATGTTGAGAGTGCATGAAATAGTCCCGGTGCTCTCTTACTTCCAGTGTGCTGATGACGGCTTCCTAAAACGGAAACATCTCATCTTCTAGTCATCTCAAGACTTGGTTAAAAAGTCAACTGTCAAGCACGATGAGGACTGTCTACAGAGTATGAAATGGAAGGCTTGCTCCTGATTAGAGGCTGCTGGTGATGAGGCAGTTGACTGGCAGCGCTCTCTTTTCCTCTTGTCTGGTGTGATAATGACAGCTTCTACTTGGAAATGAGCAGAAGAGCCAGAGGCGCTGGCCCTTTGATCCAGGTGCTTGTCTTCTCTTGACTGGGAATGTAGATCTGCAAGTGAAGGTGTTGCCTGGTGATCTCCTGGTGATTGCCCGCTGGAGTCTGTTACCATTTCTGAAGACTCCACTATCTGATATCCAACCCCAATGCTGTATCAGTGGTCCCTGGATTTGGGCACCCACATCCCTGAAGAGCTTATTTAAGGATGCAGATTCTGGGTTCGATTTCATGTGGTATAGACACACACTGAAGTTGAAGAACCATCAGCATAAAGGAAAATAGTGGCTTGATCCAGCTCACCTTATCATTGTATTAGAGACACTCACTATGCAACAAGCTTGAGAGTCAGCTGGAGTCAGTCTTTTTATTATCTTAAAAGAGAACTGATCATCTGCTGTTTACATTTATCTGTTTACTTAAAGAGTGGACAATGAGCCAGGCAACTGTAAACTAAGTGTTCTACCATTGGCTGACCAATGACGACCAGGAGAAGGTGTTTGCAATGCTTAAAACTTATTCTTAAAAACAACCAGCCGTCCCCGAATCTGGATTAATATTAGAATGTACAAAGAATTCCTGCAAGTGGGTCAGAAAACGACAGGTGATGAGCTGGTGTCTGCCCAGAGCTCAAAGCCACAGGTATGAAGAACAGTACAGATGTTAGCCTTGTCAGAACGACAAAGTTTAGAAGCCTGGGTTGTGTCAGGACTATGAGTCGTCATTGCAGGAAGAGGAAATGATGCTAATTCAGAAATAATTTGAGAATCGTAATGAAATGAAGGATGAGCATTCTGTAAGAGGAAGGTGACAAAGAGGCCCCCTACTCCAGTGTAGAAGGGAAATCAAGACTCTGCAGTATTGTTAATGGTGTTCCCTTCCATTTCCCAAAAGCCTTTGGGAAAATAAATTATATTGTCCCCATATTTTTGCAATTCTATTTCTGAACACATGTCCCGGAGAAAAGTTGAAAGGAACCAGAAGCAAAAATATCTTTTTTAGCATTATTTTGTGATAATGGGCAATTGAAATCATCATCTATGCCTTCTACCAGAAGAATAGATAAGTACTGAATGGTTATTTTCTATGGGGTACTATACAGCAGGTGGAGGAAATATTATTTATTTTGTGCATATGGATTAATTCTAAAGGCAAAATTGTGATGAAAACCAAGAGGGAATAAAAATTAAAGCAAAGTTCCATTTATTCAAATTTCAAAACTGTATTCAAATTTGTTAAATATAAAATAACAGCAGACATTGTATATGTGTATATATCAAGTATTTATGTATATATCATGTATGCACATATATCTCATATGATACATGTATATGATAAGGAAGTACCTATGTGAGGATGGGAGGAACATGGGTGAGGATCTGCCCTGTGGAAGAAAAACAGCAAAGGCAGATGTCATGTGTGGAGTTATGTGATGGGACGCTACAAAAGATGGGTGCGGGATTACTGTAGGACTCTGCCCTAGAGGTCAAAAGGGGAAGGATTAAAGTGGGAATATAACTTTAATTTCTGTCTCTGGGAAATAATGTAAGAATATCTTAAAAACTCAAGCATGTGTGTTAGAAGAAACATAGTTCACGGGTAGGGAGGCATGGAGTTTGTTTTGTTCAAGTTCACCAGGAAGACAGAAACTCGGCTGTGGGACTTGTACTTCCAGATCATCTCCTGACAGACGCTACAGCCTCACACATAAGTAGTATTGCCATTGTTAGCAGTTGTGGTGCTGAGGGTCGGACACAGAGCCTCACATGCTAGGAAAAAGCTGCAGCATTCCCCGCCTCCAGCCTCATCCTCCAAGAGTCATTCAGTTTTCACAGCAAGGAATGTAGAAAATGGTTGTTTGTTGAGTAAATATCTCCAACTCTTTCCCTCAACCTCCAATGGCTCTCTGTTTCTTTAAGATTAAGTTCAGGCTCTTGACTTGGCAGTAAAGACCTTCGGCCAGCTGATGTCAAGCACCTCTTCCCATTTAGTTTTCCAAGTTGATTCTTTGCTGTCCTTAATCAGTTCTTCAGTCTTCCGTTTTTTCACACCATGGGTTGTACTTGGCATGACCATCTACTTCTTGTCCTGTCTAAGTCTTATTCACCCCAAGGATTAGTTTGACAAAGATCTTTGGAAACTTCCTTTATGGTTTAGACCCGTGTGACCTTGACTTTCTCCTTCATGTAACTGTTGGATAGCCGCCTGAATTTATAATTATTTTCACATATGTGCTTTCTCTGCAAGGATATAGTTTTATATTCTCAACTTTCTCATAAATAGGCCTACACTGTCTAGAAAGGATTGTTGACTAAGTGTTTATTCATTTTCTGCTTGGATGTTTGAAGCAGAATACAATAATCCATGGGATAAAGTTCCTGCCTTTAACGGAACCTGTGGTCTAATGTGACTCAGCAAGACTAAGGAAGTGAAGGATGCAGGGAAAATGCCACATGGAGGCTTGGGTGAATCTAAGCAACCTGGCCATTTCAGAATGGACCATGGCCTTTGGCCTGGAGTTACATTGTGCCTCAGGAGAGTGGGACACCTATAACAATATAGCTGCTGATGGTGATTACAGTGTCGTGAAATCATTTCCTGACTAACATAGCCAATGCTTCTTTTTCCTCTCTGGTGTATTTCAGGGATCAAAAAAAAATGTGAAAAAACATAAAAAATTGAATCCATCCTAGCTTGAAGTGTTAGCTGACAACTGAATGTGGAGTGAAGTCCTTTCCTAATTGGCATGCAGGCAAAGGTGTTGTGAGAATGTGTTGCTGTAGAAGATGTGCTGCATCCTTAAGAATGGCTGACTAGTAGAAAGAATTACCTTTCAAGGCACTTGGGCTAGGTGTCCCTATGGATGAGTTAGTGACTTAATCACACTGTTGAGGACCCAGGTCTTCCTCCATCTACAGTCTGCTATCTTTGGCACATTCGCTTTTCATCCTTAAACTTATCACACCTTGGACACAGACGGCCACCATGCTTCCAGTCCTTACACCTTCAAAGCTGGGTAGTTGTGAAATCTATTTAGGATATATCTGGATTTTCTAGAGAAGGACTGTATCCCAGAAGCTCCCAGCAGACTTTCTCTTACATGCTACTGACGTAAGAGGGTGGTGTATCTGTGGTTGGATACAATGGGGTCTCAAGCTATTTGATCACTGTAGCAGAAGGTAGGCTTGACTAGTATGGAAGTAAAGAGTACAGATTAGGGTGGGTGCCCGGCTGCTTTTACAGGGGAACAAATGCTCTAGGTATGTTAAAAAAAAAAAAAAAAACACAGCCTGTTTTTCTTTTCAATTTCAACAGTCAATGATTCTCATGACTGTTACAAACATCCTTCCTTTGACTCCTGGTGGGGAATTTAATTTGCTCCTTCGTTTATCTAACTACTTAATCATCATATGTTTAGCAAGCATCTAACAGATGTTCTTAAAGTTTTATTTTTTATATCATGGCCTCCCTCAGCAACGAGATGAAACCTGTAGGTGCTTTTCAGAACAATGTTCTTAAAACATTCAATAAAATGCACACAATTACAAATTACAAATCAATTAAGTTAAAGTAGAGTTTACCTCGGACCTAGTGGCTAGAAACTGTGCTGGTGCTCAGGTTGGGGGGGGGGGGCTCAGAGTCTAGTGGAACAAAATGTAATTTAAAGTCCTGGTAGGGAAAGGGAGGGTCTCTGCTAGCCACAGGAGGGGACAGTACATTTTAAGATGGGGTTGGAGGTAAGAGAATGCTTCGTGGGTATCTCGGAGGAGAACTAAAGGAGGTGACCAGGGTGGAAGTAACAGAAGGTAGATTTAGTAAGAAAGAAAAGTAAACAAAAAGAGAGAAGGTAGAGCTTGGAGAACAGTCATCAAGGGAACATTCTAGAACACAGAGGTCGACGAGGTAGATGGTTGTAGAGAACTGAGTTTGTCATGAAGCATTCCTCTCCATCTGATGCTGTGCTCAACCTGATTTTCCCACATGGACAGCTTTGACCAGTGAAGATGTGTGGCAGGCTGAGGTGACTTGTCGCCTTTTGCTCTGGGTTGACTCTGTAACAGTCAGCATGCTGCTGCACTGAGTAACGGTGGCACGTGGGCAGTTGAGCCCATGGCACTTCCAGCTCCCAGGACAGTGTGTTGCCGTCCCTTTGGTGTGGTCTCCCAGCCACATTTGAGGATGCGTGAGTCCCTAAACCAGCATCTCCTACAGCTCGCATGCCCCTCTGCCTGCATATTCTTGGCTTAGAAGAGAGGCTCCATGCCTCTAGCTAGTGCTTGGCTGCACCCATGAAGACAAGACCTGTAGGTGAAGACAATGCTTGGGTGTTGAGGGCTCATTCAAGTTGGCAGGCTGAGTGTAGGCTCTTGTCTCCAGATCTACCACACAGACTCAGGGCCTTCACCTGACTTCATCATTCCCCACAGTGGCTGCTGCCTCTGGCCTGAGATTCCTTTCTATATGGGCATAGAAGCCCTACTTAAGGTTTCTGTGGTTTTCTTGGTTTCCTCTATCAAGAACTCCCATGAACAATCTCCAGCATTCACAAGAATGCACCACCCTCATAGTTACACGTCTGTCTCCCAGGGCTCATGGGAAGAGACAAGAACGATTGTCAAATGGGAGCAGAGGGACCTAGATACCCAGAAAAAGAAACTTCAAGCCAGAATGTGGGAGTTGAAAGGAAGCTCAGAGCATGGTTAGGTCCCCCGAAAAGTCCCATCTACAGCTGCAGGGTGAACTTGATCACATCAGCTGTGGTCCTGATATGGATGCTAACTGGTATAACTTCTCTGAACCCAGCATCTTTATCTTTAAGACGAATGCTGTTCAATATACTCATTGAGAGTCCTAGCTAAGCATGAAATCTATGATTTGAGTGTGACCAAGATCTTTCCCTGGACCAGTCTGATTTTCTTACTAAAAATGTGAAATGTAATACCCTCATTTCTGAGAGAGATTGACAGATAGCTGAAATTTTAAAGTTGATCTGTTGGGGTTTTTTTGTCATATGGATACTTCTGTTTTTTATGGCTAACCCTATGATTCATGAGCCAATTTGCTGCACAAATCTCAGCTGATGTGAGTGAATTATTCACATTTCAGAGTGGAAGCATGGTAGCTTTTCATTTCCCAAGTCAGTTAAAACAACTTAGATTTAATGTTCTGCATTAAAAATAAAAAAAATTAGTGAATACAAACATTTTATCTATTTTGGAGTATGATTGAGAACTTTGCATGGTGAACGAAGTGTTTGTGAGAAAGTAGCTGGTTTAGGTAACCATGTAACCTGCTGGTCTCTGTCCCTGGACTCACTAAGTAGTGTCGTTCTGAACCATAGGAAAATCCTGACGTCTGCAGCCTCCTGATTTGGCTTAATCGGAGCCTTAGCTCATCAGTTAGCTTCTCTGTGTTTGACTCATCATTCCTCAAATAAGAGATAACCCATCTGACAGCCAGATAGAGAAGAAGAAAGTTTGCAAAGTGCTTACAGTATCTATAGGGTGATTTGAAGTGACAAAGATAATAATCCACTTGGGTTATTCTTTGGTGACATGGAGGACTGGCCTGCTGACATAATTTATAGGTCCCTTTCTTTGTTCATAATGGGCTCGCAGGATCCATGACTGGGGTTCCCTGGAACTGCACTAATTTTTGGTATTGTCAAGCCATGACCTAGATTTTGAACAGAAACTCAAGCAAGACCAGATTCTCCTTCTGATAAACAATTCAGGACATACATGTTTAAAAGGAACAGAAGACATGGACGGTTCCTTTAAAACAAAACCATGCTGTATCTGTTTGGTCCAAGAATCTTTGCAGGTGGGTTTTCGAAACGAGTGAGCCAGGCTTTTAGATGTCACCAGAATAATGTATACACTTTAATTACGTAAGAAGGGATCTTATAGAGAAAGCCGGGCATGTGAGTAAGGACTTAAAAGCATAAAATTCATTGAGTAAAAAGTGTGAAATTGTTAGAAGTTTTTAATTAGACTCTGACTGGGGAATTTGCCTTTGCCAGAAACAAGAAATTCAAATATCTCACAGTAGGGTCTCTCACCTCCAGACAGCACAGAAGATCATGTGTGTTTTAGAAGTCTCTTTAAGAACTACATCTTGGGAATAGAGAGATGGCTCAGTGGTTAAGAGCATTGACTCCTCTTCCAGAAGATTTGGGTTCGATTCCCAGCACCCACATGGTGGCTCACAACTGTCTGTAACTCGAGTTCCAGGGACATGACACCCTCACACAGATATACATGCAGGCAAAACACCAATGTGCATAAAATAAAAATAAATAAATTTAAAAAAAGAACTACATCTCTTGTCTACAACATCAATAAAACATTCTCTGGGGTTATAATTCATGTTGTGCCGAACTTATTTCTTTTATTGGTGCTTATTCAAAAATATGTCCTAGCATTAAATTTTCATGGATTTTTAAAATGTATTTAAATTTAATTGAAGAGGAAGAGGACTTCCATTTTGAGGGTTTGGTATTTTAAAAAAGCATTGATCTTTAAACTGAAAGGTTTGATGGAATATTAAATTTGATGAATCAGAGCAAGTATCTGTGTTTGTTAGTTTTTATAGAGCACGTTAAAGCATTCATTAATAAAGTCACAGTACATTGCCTTGAGCAGGCCCTCAAAGGTTAATGACTTGATACAGGCTGGTGTTCTCCAGCCTCACAGTTTGAGGGTGGCTTGTGGCAAACTTAGTCCTCTTTAAAAATGGGATGCAAGAGAAATGTTTATTTCTTATCTCAAAGTCCAAGAATCTCTTTGTCCTTTCCCATTCTACTTTGTCTTTGCCAAATGTCCCCAGGAAATCTCTAGCACTAAGATCTGTATGTGAAGATATTAGCTGGTTAGCCTCAGAAGGACCCTGGAGGGCTGGTGGAGTCCCCCAAGAAGTCAGCTTCTCTGCTGCAGCCCCAGCAGCGACCCTCAGCAGGCAGGAGCTACTAGGAGTCACCCATTTGGGGAACAAAAAAATGGTAACTTAAGAAGTAACATTAACCGTTGATTGTCTCTCCTTGGAAATGAGGAAATATTTGCAATGTTTTAGTGGGAATTGCATCATAACTTCATCTACCCAGAGACTCCTTGGTAGGTGTTGGTGGACAAACCGCTAATCATTGAGTCCATGACTCACAGTGGTGGATACTAAGAACAGGTATTACATTCGGTTGTTTGCCCCAGGCAAATTGTTTCCCTTTTTAAATGTGTGTGTGTGTGTGTGTGTGTGTGTGTGTGTGTGTGTGTGTGTGTAGGAGGGTGTCCTCACCCATGCAGGCAAATGTGGAGGCCAGAGGCGGATGGTGAGATGTCTTCTTCAACCACGTATTTCCCCTTATTCTCTTGAAACAGGGTCTCTCACTCAAACGTGTCACTTCAACTAAAATGTCTGGCTCCGCAGAGAGCTCCACCTAGAACCAGCCCATCTGTACACCCCAGCACCGAGATTATAGGTGTGCACCCACAGTTAGCTTTGTGCATGGATGCTGGAGATCTGGACTTTGGGTCTTCGGGCTTGTTCAGCAAGCGCTTCCCCGACGGGGCCCTCTCCCCAGACCTACCACAGAGAATTTCTATGCCAAGGTGTCATGTGTCTGAAACAACATGAAATTAACCCAGACCAGGACGGTGCAGATACTTAGAACAGTTGTAAGAGTGTTCTGTTCCTTAATAGCAAATACAGGCTCTGTAGATGCCTTACGACAATTCACGAAGTCTTTATGCCATTCAGAAGAAACATCTTGATCACGCCTGAGAGTAAAATTTTTGTAAAAGAGACCTTTTCAGTGCCTTGATTCTCTTGGGAATTGTTAGTAAAACAAATGACTCATATTGGTTTTACGTGAGAGACAAATCAAAGCATTTCCACAAGGTTACTGAGCTGAGCTGAAGCAGTTGAACCGTTTCCGGAGCAAGTGGAAGCTGCTCCATTGGATGCGGGAACAGCTCCCCCCTTAGTCGTTGTGTGGAGAAAAATAAAAGTTCCTATAAAAGAGGCCACCAAGGGTTATATGACTGCAATGGTTTACAGCTGGAACGACTTTGTACCTGTTTATTATTGTCAGTATCTTGTTACATTGTTCTTTCAGAATCAATAAAAACTAAGCTCCCTCTACAGCTTTTCTACAAACTCTGTTGGAAGGATGTGTGGGGTGCTGGAAGTTGGGGTGACAGAGCACGGAAGGAGGCAGAACTGATGACGGCAGGTGAAATTCAGCCTGCTCTATTTACTGACCTGTTCTTTGGGGAAAGTTCCATTACTGTAAAATCTGTGGGAAACTTTTGAATTTTTCTTCATGTGAGAGATCATTCTTTTTTTCTTCAGAAGAAAAAAGAACAGACACATGTAACAAACACGTTTACTTTTGCTAAAGAAGGACTGTTATTAGAAGATTCCTTACTCTCAACCTTTCCACACTTCTGGAAGGTTCCAGCTGCCCACTCTGGTCAAATGAAGTTTAACTGATCCTACTTATTAGTAGTTTTAATAGTTAACAAAAGAATAACGTATTAAAACTAGCTACACGTTTCCTGACCTCTATGGGTGTTCCAAATGAAACACACATATCTGAAAATTCAAAGCTAATATCTGTAAGTAAGAAAACACTCAACATTTGTCTTTCTGGATCTGGGTTTCCTTACTTAGGACGGCTGTGTGTGAGGTTGGTGTTGAAGGGAGGGGGGGACAGAATATATATGCATACACATACAAAAAGTTAAAATGGAGTTACTCTATAACAGGATGACAATGCCCCTACTGTACACCACAGGCTAACGAATAAAAAGCCCAGTGCCAGGGATGGATCATCTCTTTTGGAGCTGTTGGCCAATGAGATCCCATAGACTCTCCAACATTACAGGCTATTGCCAGTGCTCTTGGTTACCCCCTAGAAGTTGACAGCAAGGCCCTATTGCTGAAGACACCACATGCTTGATTCATAGAACATAGAGTATCAAGCTGGTATTGGCTTGGAAGCTTCATCTTTGGTGTCTAGATTTCATGGTGCGTTCATGCTGCCTAAGGAGAAAAGTAATTATCACTGACCCGGCTGTGAATCCAACAAACCATAATAAGAACTGACCTGGCAAGACACGCCCACTGGGCAATAGTGGTACAAATGTCATGAAAGTAACCAACCACTTTCTCATTGGATTTAAGTCCAACTCTATGAGATGAAACCCACACCTAGCAACATTGTTAGGTTGAGAACTTATAGCTAGAAAGGTTACAGGACTAACTGTGTGAAATGTACATAATATTAAACCAGCTCTTAACCTGAGTTCGATCCCTAAACCCCATATGTTAGAAGGAAAGAAATGACTCCTAAAAGCTGTCTATGACCTCCATATGCCCAACACATGAATGCTCTCACACACAGATGCACTATATGTAAAAGAAATTAAACAGAATGTTCTAGAAAAAAAATCTCTACACAAGAAGAAAATTTAATAGTGAATAATTATTATCATCCTCATCTATCGGGCTTTGGTTGATGAATAAAATTTGTGTATAGCTAGAGTGTAAAATGTGATATTTTGATGCATGGATTATGACACAATTACCACTATCAAATAAATTAACATATCCATAACTACACTTATTCTCTCTCTCTATCTCTCTCTCTCTCTATCTCTCTCTCTCTCTCTCTCTCTCT
>CABHPR010152308.1:20188-31959 GCA_902168415.1 Peromyscus melanophrys | reverse complement strand
TCTCTTTTCTCTCTCTTTCTCTCTCTTTTCTCTCTCTTTCTCTCTCTTTTCTCTCTCTTTCTCTCTCTCTGACTAAGGATGAGGATGTAGCTCTCAGCTACAGTGCTGCCATATTCCCACCAGATCCCTTCCACGATGCTAATGGACTAACCCTCTGAAACTGTAAGCAAGCCAACTAAATTCTTTCTTTTATAAGAGTTGCCTTGGTCATAGTGTCTCTTCACAGCAATAGAGCAGTGAATAAGACACTCAGTGTCATACAGTATGAGGTCAGCAGGACCCATTGAATTGTTGTAAGGATTACGTCACTTAAAATGTATGGGAAGCTAAGAACTGAGGCTGGCACATTTGAAGTCCTACATTTGTCTTCCTCATCTTTGTTGATACTTTACCATGACAACATCCAGAAGGAAAAAGTATGCCATTCTCATAGATATGAGTAAGAATACTTAGCCAGGCATGGTTGGGCAGTCAGCTATTTAAGAGGCTGAGGCTAAAGGATTGCAAATTCAAGGCCAGCCTGTAAAACTTAGTGAGACCCTGGTGCAAAATAAAAAGGAGAAACAAAAATAGAGGGCCGAAGATATTGCTCACTGGTATGGTGATTACCTAATGTGTATGAAGTCCTAGATGCAATCTCTACTACAGCAAAAGCAATAAATGAATAAATAAATGATAAATGTAGATAATAAAGACACATGGTTTTTCATTCCAAATTTTCCTCTTCTGTGGTTATGAGGAGGGGAGTTTAGTTCTTTCCTAACATAGTCACCAGATAATATAACAGGATTACCTTTATGTCAACAGATGGGCCATGGGGACCTGAAGGCACAGTCATCATCCCTATGCAAAGCCGAGACACACACAGGTCATGCAGAGGACAGGCTTTCAGGATCCTCCCTTGCATACAGTATAACATGGAAGCTGTCAGCATAGCCTTAATGGAACAAACTTAAGGAGCAAGCAATCGCCAAAGGCTGTGTACACTTGACATTGTGGAACTACCATTTGGTTGAAATACTATTTCTTCACCCCAAAACAGGGATAGTATTACCTAGTGCTGTTTTGTCAAACTGACTGAATGGCATCTTCTTCCTAGGTCTCTACAGTGTGTTTCTATCAGAATGGCACACTCAGCCAGTGCCTGTCCTCAGAAAAGAACCCTGTGTCAATTCTCTTTGGTCAAGGACACACAGATACCACTGTTCCTTGCCAAGATCTACAAACAAGGAAGAGTCATAATGCATGCCCCCTTTATTAGAGAATAGTTTTAGAAACCACATCTGATAATGTATGTGAAAGTGCTCTGTGAACTAGACAACATAGCAACACAGGATGGGGATAATTTACCCCTACAGGACTCGGATCCATCTGCAGGGTTGGTAGATTACCCTTTTCCTGGTAATGAATTAATGGCAGATGTGCAGCATTAGAAGCTGTGTGGCTCATTAACCCATGACACCAGCATTGTAGTTATAAAAGTGAACAACTTTATGGAACACATATTAGCGAGAACATTAACAAAATGATCAGGATTTAATGTTTCCTAATGGGCCATTATATCTTTTTTGTTCATGAAGTAGATTAAGAAGTACATGAGTCTGTGGCGTAGAGATTAATACCGTTCTAAAGAGCCAGTGTCAGAATGCTTATATACACATGGGGACTTTCTCCCTTTAGCCTGGAAACTGGGATTCAGAGAAAAACAGCTGTTTGAAATCATTTCTCAAGAAGCCCAACCAAAATTTAGTATCCTGCCAACAAAGATGTGCCTGATCTAGTAAATGACCTAGGTGGCTGCAGCAACAGCCAAATTATCCTGGTTTCAATTTTTACTCAAGAATTACTGTAGAAAGAACTGTACATGGAGGCTCTCGCCTATAAACCCAGCTTTAGGAAGCTGAGCAGGAAGACTGCCATGACTTCAAGGCTATGTAATAATTTCCACAGCAGCCAGAGAAATGTAGCAATGAAACGGCTCATCTATATCAACAAGACTCAAGGCACATTGTAGAAAAGTGCAGGAAAAAAACATAAACGCCAAGGAATGGGATGGGAGTGAGGAGAACCAGTATCCTCAGGATATGACAAGGCCATTGCACCCACAAGCTACTGTGGAAAACCTGAAGGACTATAGGCAGTTAATGGGTCCTGGGAGAAGAAGATTTTCTTCAGAGGTGTAGCCACTTATAAGTTGCCTGTGATCCCTGCATGCTCATACAAGCAGCTGCAGTTAAACTCAGTGAGTCAAAGCCAGAACATCAAAGTAGGAGGAGCTTGTTAAGAAGAAGGACTACAATGGGGGGAAGAGGGTTGGGAAAGGGTAACTGAGGGACTGAAATCCCCCAAGCTAAGTATATACATATATATATATATATACACATATATATATATGGAATTGTTGGAAAACAAGAGAAACGTAAAAACCTCACTGTGGTTAAATAGCTTCTGATCTACAGGTAGCTATGAATTTGACAAGTGCAGACTTAACCAAGGCTGAAAATAGTTCCATAGTCAAAATGTGACATGTAAGACATGACAACTCAGTAAATTGCATGACTTCCATTTGTTACAAATGTTTATATGTGAATATAAGAAGTAAACCTCATTAAAAGAATATCAAACCTTTAAAATTTACTGCACAAAAAATAATTTACCTACAAACCTTCATGATAGTAAATCAGATACAAAATTATGCATGAAAGAATACAGCCCCTAACTTCTCAGCGCTCATCTTCTGTAGATGGCTTCTTTGTTTCCTTCAGCTGTGGTCATGGATTTTCTCAGTGAGCATCGCATACTCCCGGTAAAGCAATCTCATCAAGGGGGCTGTGGTAATGAAGGACCTTTCTTTTTTTTTTTTTGGTTTTTCGAGACAGGGTTTCCCTGTGTAGCTTTGCACCTTTCCTGGAGCTCACTTGGTAGCCCAGGCTGGCCTCGAACTCACAGAGATTCGCCTGCCTCTGCCTCCCGAGTGCTGGGATTAAAGGCGTGCGCCACCACCGCCTGGCTGAAGGACCTTTCTTTGTCATGCCCTCCTGGAGCTGCTGCAGTTACTGCTAAATAGTTCCCCAGTACCTTTAGCTCTGGCATGACCCCCAAGGGATGCTGTCTTTATTGAATGAATTCCAAAAAATACAGTCAAATCAATTTGTTGAGTTTTACACATTTTAATATGATTTGCTTAATCCATGTAATGTTTTTCCTTAATACATTAAGCCAATTTGTCTGTGTAAACATGCTGTTATTAGTGTGAATATTGTTCCCTTTATTATATGGATGAAAATATTTGATTTGATAAACGATTTTTCAAAGTAGCTTACTTTGAAAACTGGAACAGATGACTTTATCTTCTGATGCAAATCTTACCTCATTTGAGTGTCAACTAAAGGAAGCATACCTATATTCAGTCATTTTTTTTCTCTTTGATTATTTTATTATAAAGTGTTCCCTTTAAATTCTCACGTCTGTTTTCTCTTGTTCAGTTTTAGTTTATAGTTTGTGATGAAGTCTTTGATATGTATGGATTTAAGCATTTGGTTTTTAAATGTTACTTATTTTATTATTTTATTTTTTACTTATTTTATTTATTACTTATTTTAGGTGTTACTTATTTTAGCTGAGAAAAAATGCACCCACTGAAAACTCATTATATGCCTGCCGGATACACATGCAAACAAAGACAAACTCAAGCCAGGTCTTGGCAACTGCAACAACAGTGAGCAAGACAGACTAGAGAGAGATAAGTAATGGTTTGACACAGGAAGTTCCAGGAGTCAAAAGAGCACAGCTCTGCTGGTGGTCTTAGTTCCTCCATGGACCAGGGTTCTGCTTCTTTCTATACTAGCATTCTGATGAATTCAAGGTGAATTCTTTTAACAAAGCAGAACTCGTGGTAGCAGACAAATACAAGCATAGTAATAATGATAGGCTGGCTCAATGCTGATGATGAGCCGAGGTTAGGAACAATAAATATATGCAGTAGGGGACACAGTGACTGGTGCAATCACTCTTAACTTATCAGTATAAAAAGGCAAGAGGATCTTGACTGCTTCATGGGTAAGTATTCAGCCTAGGGTGGTCTTCAGAATACAAAAAATTTGATATTTCATCAGAAACCCAAGAACCACAACAAGTAACCTTACTGCTAGAACAGGCCATTGTCCTTTTCACCAGTGCTCTACTCTCTGCCACTTCCTGTGTCAAGCAGGAGTCTGGTTAGTTTCTCTTGAGAACTAGCGTTCAAGATTGTAATTCATCATAAGAAGCCTTGGGAAATTCTGGGATGAGTTGACCCTGTGAATCACTGTTCATATTAAAACGTGAGATCAGGTTTTGCCTTTCCTCTAGCATTCCCTTGACTGTGATCTCAACTGATTGTCAGGAAAAAAAAAAAAACAGCAAATAATCCATCTGCGTCATGCTTTGTCTGACAAATAAATCTCTGCCCTTACTAACACTATGCTCCTCTAACCATCTGTGTGCATTTTCATCAGATGCAAGAATTTTACTTGGGGTTGGAGAGGTGGCTCAGTGGTTAAAAACACTCAGTGCTTTTGCAGAGGACCAGAGTCATTTCCAGGTACCCATATAGTGGTTCTCAACCGTCCATAAGTCAAGTGTCAGAGAATGGGATGCTTTCTTCTGTTTTCTACATGCACCAGGCATGCACATGGTATACATGTGCAACATGCAGGCTACACACTCACACATTGAATAAAATAAATCTAAAAGAAAAGGATTGCACTACCCACCAATAATAATTACCACATTTCAGACAGAGACACTAGCTAGAAGACCCAATTCATGTGAAATTATAACTAAATTGAGTAACCAAACTAAGAAGCTATAATTTATACATCCCAAGGTAGAATCTATTATCACAGTGAGAATGGTTATATAAGAGTTCCAGAATGCTTTCTATAATAATTCCTGGTATTTTATGATGCGATGATGGCCGTAACACATTTATGCATCACTATTAAATTACAGGAACACCTTTATTTCTCTGTTAATAAATAAATACGCATTGTATGTGATACATTCTATTATAGGCTATTTGAACATTTGAAATTTAGAACAATTTCATCATAATGAATAAATTAAATGAGTATGGGATGCTAGGAATTATTAATTGTCAAAATTACCAAAGAATTCATCCTTTATTAATTGTAAATAATGTCCAAACTTGACCAATCGACTCTAAGATTTACTGGGTTCCTCCATAAAACTCTCTTTTCTCTGGGCCCACACAATCAATCTCTTCTCTGATAATGACAGCTTTTATTTCCTGCTATTCTTTTTTTTCCCACACATTACTCTCCAAAGTCAATGATGGCAAAAGCCACCAAGTAATCCATCTGGTCTCTTACTATAAATTGGTGCTGTTGGTTGGATTACTCTGAAGAATGTTATTTCAATCCTTAACAAATAGGAAAAGGAATTGAGAGGAAGAGACTCGTTCTTCCCCAGGTTACCTTGCCCACGACAGAAGGGAGCTGGCCCATTGCAGCTTCTTTCCCTTTAACTGCACAGCTTTGGCTGTGTGGTGTCTACCTAGCCTTATCTGAAATAATTTGGTGTATACTATGTGTCTGCCCCTTCTCTTATTTCCTTGGCCATTACTGATGACCATGAAATATTACATGCCATAATTTACAATACTGCAGAGTCATAGGAGAAGAGAGTTAGAAATACTCCTGTTTTTATATAACTTTGATGGCATATATTTTCCTGCTTCCTCATGGTTTACTCTGTACTAGTGTAAAATAACCCTTTCCAAATCATGTGAAAATGGTTCATTTTGGGGGGGCCAGCAAGATGTGTCAGAGGGTAAGGTTCTTGCTGTGCAATCCTGGTGACCTAAGTTCCACCCCAAAAACCCACATAAAGGGGAAAGGAGAAAACTGACTCCCAAAGTGGTCCTTTGGTCTCCACAGATGTGCCATGGCACATGCACCCATCTACACATATACATTATATATACATACATACATACATACATACACACACATATATATATATATACATACATAGACACACACATACAATTTTAAAAACAGCTAGTTTAAAGCAACACTAATTTAACACAAATCTTTCCCTAGATTGAGGATGGAGTATTAGATACTTTGAAGTACCTCAATTCCAAAATGTAAGAAAAGTCCCTGGAATTGAAAACAAAATTTTATACAATGTGTCTCCAGTGTTGCTGTGCTGACACTTGACATTGGTCAGAGAAAATGAGAGTCCTCCAGGAAATACAGAGGGAAAGTTCAAGCCCTTTAATTGTCCTTTGATTTACAGTAAAAACTTCAACCCCTGGCCTGCTCCACAGAGACTCGCTGTTACTGTTTTTCCTAGTGGTGACACATGGGAGAGAATGCCAAGCCAATGGTGCCTGTGTCTCCCTCCCCATGTCTGCTGTGCAGCATCTGCCTTAGAATGCTGTGATGCTGTCTTCAGCCAAGCATACCCCAAAGCACTGCCCTTCACAAAGGAGAAATGAACATTTTAACAGTTTATATTTCTTCCTTGATCTTTTTCTGAAAAATCTCTAAATGAACTTCCAAAGTTCTAGAATGTCTCATTCACAGAGAAGAGATAGGTCAGGATAGATTGAATTTTATAGCCTCAGACAAAATGGCATGTCCAACTTACTAAATTAACCACCTTCACCCCCCCTCAAACACGGGTTCCTTTATGATGTCTCTCAGTAGTCCCAGCTGACTTATTTTAAATAATAAATAGAATGTCACTGGGTCTTATCATGAGTTGATAATATGCTCTACACATCATTTCATCAGACTGTGCCAATCTGTAGAAGCCATGTGATACATAAACAATTATGAATTCAGCTTTTTTAAATTCTGCATTCTCTAATTCGTTTAACTGACATAGATTACGCACCTTAGATTATAAAGTGCTAGTTAGGACGTGAATTATTTTACACTGTGTTGAATTAAGAACGATGATTCAGATCTTGTAGCCTCATGGGACTTTTAAGTTTGTAATGATCTATCTATATTGCAGTTTTCTCATAAGGAGCAAACCTATGCTGCTTGAATACTTTTTTGTGTTTAGGAAAAAGGGGAGACAAGGCCAGATAGCCAGTGCTCGCAAGTCCTAACTATTGAGATCAGCACTTCGGGGCCCCTTGAAGGGTTCAGAAGACACACAGGAGAAGTTATCAGAAATCTGCAATGCAGACTTTTTTTCTTCATTTTTTCTCCTCTTTTCAATGTTTAAATTTTTTGCTGTCCACTCACTCGCCATGTCTTCTCTTATGTTGGTCTTCATCTGTGACAACCTCGTGACAACAATACAGTTGTCACTGAAACGCCACAATAATCTACCCACAATCACATTAAGATCCCACTTAAAAGTCCATTCTTGAAAACAGCCTCAGATCAAGGAAACCACTGTGGAGACAGGCAAGACTGTGAAAGGAATGTCTATCCATTTTGAATACTAAGATTTGTATTCATGTAGATAGTTACAAAAATTATAGATACAAATTCTTTGGGTAAAACATGGATGCTTTAAGAGTAGTCTCTCTGTGTAAGGCAAATGGCACTGCCTCCCAAAAGAAATGGATACTTCATGATATGCTGATTGAAAGGATTTCAAATATTGTTTGCAAAGTTTCAATTTTAACTTTTTAAAAGATAAGCTAAACGTGCTTTCCTTTAATTAGGGAAATTAAAACTAACTGGGTTAATCACACTTAGCATGAATGAGATCATTCACTTTCTAGTGTGAATGAATTAATGGCTTGGAAGCACTCCCAGTTTCTCAGACAAAAGAAGATACCCCCATGAGTCAGACCTATACCAAAAATATTTTAAAGAAAATGTCCTACACTGTCCTTCTCTTAGAACAGAATTGGATACCAATAAAACAATGTTTGCTCCTTAGCAGCTCGTGGTACTTTGGAGACTTGCAAGCTATCAAGGTGGTCATTACTTCCTCTTGTCTAGATGAAGGATACATCTAATGTTGATAAAAGGAATCTCCAAATTTCAAAACTAGCACTTAAAATGAATAAAATGTTAAACAACATATGTTAGAAATGTCCTCAAAATGAATGTAGCTGTAGATGGTAGATTTAGAGTTTTAAATCTCAGCTTACCTACTCCCTACTGCAAAATAATAACCCTCTCTTCCCTGTGTATGCCATTACTGTTTGAATATGAAATATCCCACACAAGATCATACATTTCAACAGCTGGTGTTCAACTAGTAGTAACATGTTCAGGAGGTGGCACTCTTCTAGTATGTTGTGGAATATTATTTAAACTATGTAATGATGTGTTACATTTGTTTATACTGAGGAATATTACTTTAACTGTATAAAGGTGTGTTACATTTGTAAATGGTGCATTTGTTTAGTGTGTAAGGATGTGTGTTTATTTATGCAAAGATATATTGTAGTTGTTTCACCCTGCCTGCCTAAGGCTCTTGGTTTGTCTAATAAAAAGCTGAGCAGCCAATAGCTAGGCAGAGAGAGGGATAAGCAGGACTGGCAGGCAGAGAGAATAAATAGGAGGAGAAATCTAGGATTGAGAGTAACAAAGAAGAAGAAGGAGAAGAGAACAAGGGAGAAAGAGAGGGACATGCCTAGGGCAAGAAACCAGGCAGCCAACAGACAGACAGACATGAGAAGCAATTAAAGTAAGATATATAGAAGTAAAAAAGGTAAAAGGCTCCAAGTCAAAATGTAAATAAAGAGAAACAGGTTAATTTAAGTTAAAAGAGCTAGCCAGAAATTTGCCTAAGCGAAGCCAAGCATTCAAAACTAAAAATAAGACTCTTTGTCATGGTTTGTGAGCTGGTTGGTGGCCCCAAAGAAAAAGCCTAGTACAAGAGGAAATGGGTAGCTGGGGTGGGAGGTCTTCCTGGCTTTGCCTCCAGTCCATCTGTCCTTCCTGATCCATCGAGATGTGAACAAGCAGCCTGACACTCCACCTACTATGGATAACAGCTGGTTCCTCCACCATGCCTTCACTGCCATAATTTACTGCACCCCCTTAAACCGTGAAACAAAATAAGACCTTAATCCTTCAAGTTTTTGCTAGGCATTGGTAATAACAGTGTAAAGATAATGAATACATACAAAATCCCAGGTGAGGATCAAGGCATCAGGAAAAGGCTAACAGGCTAACATACATGCAGCACTCAACAGAAATCAACCTAAGGAACTGTGTTTGACTTATTGTCTCCAAAGCATCCAGATTCTTTAGGAAGCTTCTGTAAGCCACACAAGATGGCCTCTCAGCTAGTAGACACAGGTACTAACAGACAAAAGTCTATAGAAAAGGTTTTAAACAGTGCCAATTTTATAATTAATCAAATTTTTTTCTAGGCTTCATAGTTATTTGGTCAAAGGAAGCAATTAAGAAAATAGTCTTTCCTAGAGTGATATTTTAACAGCATCCATAGTACAAAAGTAGCAGTATTATTCTATTTACCAAGTTACCTTTCTAATAGACAGCAATTGAAATATTGTATGATATTTCATTTTTTTAAAAAATTCTGTCACATTAAAACATTATTTTTATTCTGATAACAAGGATTATTTTTTTAATTTGAACTGGAAGACAAACAAGGATAATCTTTCCAGGTGGTAAATGTAACAAAAACAAATGTGAATAGAAATTTTCCCTTTGTGCAAATTAAGTAGAATGTGTGTAGACATGCAAATGTGTACATGATTTATGAATACACTAAACCATAAATATAGCACATTAGTACCAGCATGAAACATAAAGGTAGAGCAATTTTATGGTCTCAAAAGTTTAATTAGCATAAGAGACATAATATTGTAATCAAATACTTATTGATTAACACAAAGACAAAGAAGCCAGATGTGTTGAATCAACTGGTAATTACCTAAGTAAACTACAGATGTTAAAAATTCATAGATTGCAAATGAAATGTACATCATTGCAATGAAACTCACATGCAAAAACATATTAACATATAAACATATAAAATTAGCATATCATAAGTGTAGATATTTATGAGTGTGCATTATGCCTGTTTAATAATACTACTTGGGACATCACTTATGTTATGTGTCAGTATTCAAGTATTAGAAGATTTTTGGAAGGCAATATTCAGAGGCATCCTGGTTTTGCCATATGGACAGATTTTGTATTCTTTAAAAGTAAAGGAAACAACATGAACAAATATGTGAATGTGAATGAAGTAAAAATTAATCAGTGATAGGAGAAGCATAATCACTGTCTTGCATATTGCAGATGTTTTATGACTCCTCATTGTGCTTCTCCTCAACCCTTCAAGGGTTCTAAAGCACTGATCACAGCAGCCAAGATATGAAGTCACCTTAGATGCCCACTGGCAGAGAGGATAAAGTGTGGTAACACTCAGTGGAATATTGTTCAGCCATAAACAATGAATGAAACCTCATCTGCAAGAACTAATGTAAAGTGAGTCAGACACAGAGAGGTTGCATGTTTTTACTCCTTTTTTATTCTTCCATGAGACTAGGTAAAACACATGATCCTGCAGAACAAACTAAAATAGTCATCACTAGAGCATAGGAAGGAGGATACTTTGAATCTAGAGTGTCCTCCGAGTCACATGTGTTAAAGGTTTAGTTGCCAATAACCTATTGGGAGAGTGAAGACATTAGAAGTTGAGGCTCCTGGAAGGAATAAAGGTCAATGGGAATATGCCCTTGAAAGGGATATTAGGAAATTAATTATCTATCTATATTTATCTATCTGTCTATCTGTCCATCTGTCTATCTTTCTCTGCTTTTGACTTTCTCAAAGTTAAGTATCTTTTCTTTGCCATTTCATGTGTTGTATGCTTTTCACGTTGCCATAAGACTAAAGTAATAGGCCAGGTGACCATGGACTGAAACCTCTGTGACCATGAGCCAAAAGAAATTTCTAAATTGATTACCTCAGGTGCTTTATTGGGGACTGAAAGCTGACATTAGGTAGGAGGAAGCTGAAAGGATAGCAGTGAGGGACACTAAATAGAGGTTTAAGATGAAGCACCAGAATACAGTGAGGAAGGAAAAATTCAAGTGTTCTGAGGCATAGCACGGTGAACAACAAACCACTATTCATTCCAAACTGGCTAAAGAAAAACCTTGAACATTTCTAACACAAAGAAATTGAGGGAAATGCTAACAGGCTGACATGATCATAACACATTTCATACGTATTGTGCCCTATAAAAATATGATTCAGATTCAGCAGCTAAAAAGCTTTTTAATATTTAACTTACCTCATGTTCACTAATGAGATGAATAATTTATTCTGTCATTATTAAGAAAGTAAGAGGTTCTGACTGGCTCCTTTCAACATCAAAATGCATGACCAAAATAATATAATGAAGGTAATTATTTTTTCTTCACACTTCTGTACATGTTTTTAATAATTTTAATTATATGTGAAAAAGATTCTTGATCTCACTTTTTGTTTTTTGTTTTTATTAAGATGTTCATTTGGTCATACTCATGCCAGATTTAAAATGAATGAGACAATGAAGGTAAGAGAAAATCCTGGAATATCAACTTCTGACTTCTAGGAATTCCCCAATGTCATGCAAATAAAGACAAGAGACTCCCCCAGCATAGTCAAGCCTCTCTTGTTGACTACCCCACACTACCCCTGTCTGCAGAGATGATATGATCTCCATTTAGTTATATTCTCTATAATTGTACTTAGCTTTATTATCTATAGGTGAAATGAGAGAGAGAGAGAGAGAGAGAGAGAGAGAGAGAGAGAGAGAGAGAG
>CABHPR010152308.1:0-10180 GCA_902168415.1 Peromyscus melanophrys | reverse complement strand
TGGAAGGAAGGAAGGAAGGAAGGAAGGAAGGAAGGAAGGAAGGAAGGAAGGAAGGAAGGACCTGTACCTGTGATTATAGTCTGGGATCTCCCAGATATTCCAGTATAACATCCTGACCTCTAATCCTTAATTAAATCATGTCTGAAAAGGTTTTTTTTTACTGATATATAAGATAAAATTAAAGGATTCTAGAAAGTTAACATATGTTTTAGAGGGAAGAATTATCCATTGCATTATAACTTTGTTGATAATAATACATACACGGACTTTCATATCAGTGGATTTCATTTGCATATATTCTACCGATCAGCCACTGAAAACAGTGAAGACAAAACCATGTCTCTAAAGAACATGTGCAAACTATTTTCTAATTATTTCCTCAACTACTTATGTGAAATTTACATTTTATTAGGCATTATATTATAAAATATGGAGGTGGATTGAATTTATGGAAAAATAGTTATAGTTTATATGTAAATATTGTACCATTTTACGTAATAGATGAGTATACATTCATTTGGTATCTGCAGAGGAATCTGAACAAATCCCTTATGAGATCTCTCAAAGAAAGCTATAGTGTGTGAAATTCTCCTACAGCATCATCTAAGGTGCAATGAAACGCTCAGTAAATATGAATTTAGGATGATGATATCACAGCAAGAAAGGTATCCCCCCAAATCTATGTAAGCCAAATACCCTCCCCCTGGACTTTAGATGTGTACTAACCTAACAAGGGTAATATTATCCAATGGAGTGTGTCTCTATATTGAAGGACAATAACTCAGTAGTGCAGATATATAATATGCACAGGCATTTTGGGGTTTGGATTTTCTTTTTTTCATTTGAAATTGAAATCATTTCAGCACTTCCACCTATCCTGAACTCTTTACAATGTCAAAGCAAAAGTATGATGTCATGAGATTGTCTCTTTTGTTCTCCTGTCTACCACCATGTAGGACACAGATCTGATGACATTCAACATCTCTGTACATCGGTCGTGGTGGAGGGAACATGGACCTGGCTGTGTCCGGAGAGTGCTGCCACCATCAGCCCATGGCATGATGGATGACTACACATATGTCTCAGTCACAGGCTGTGTCGTTGATTTCCAGTACCTAGAGGTCATCCACAGTGCTGTACAAATACTGCTATCTGTAAGTCTCACTTTTATATCATTGTCCAATATAGAGTCTTCTTTGTTGATATCTTATATCTGCAACCTGGTAGGTAATGCCTCTCATAAGCACACAGAAAACATTAACAACAGAAACTGCAGCAACCATGAAGTCATTAATGATCCATAACAGCTGGCTATCTCATTTTTCCTCACATTCAGACATTTCGTTTAGAACCAAGTACTTATGGTTTCCAACTTGAGACCCAACCTACACTATGCAGTGAAATAATATCATCACCACTCAAAGTGGTCCATTATCTACTAGGTACTGCATGCTGTGCTGCTAATGCATTCTTCAAATAGTGTGCTTCAGTTCCAGAGGAAGGATAGAAACACTTCCAATGGCTTGCTGACCATAATGTACCACACATTTCACATAATTATTCCTTAAAAAATAAGTCCCACCAGAAATGCTTGACATTTGGTGTCAGGACATAGTCCCATCAAGAAACAGAGGAATTGACTTGATTATACCACAGAAAGCATTATGTACCAGGAATTCTGTAAGGTAATTTCTTTCCATGAGACTCCTACTTATATTCTGACCATTGTGTGGAGTAGAATTATTTAAAATGTGTAACATCAAGAACAATGTATAGTGGTTTATTTTCTTTTTGACATAGGATCTCACTATGTAGCTCTGGCTGGCGTGGAACTCTCTGTTAGATCAAACTGGCCTTGAGCTCACAGACCCACCTGCCTCTGCCTCCCAAGTGCTGGGATTAAAGAGGTGCGTCACCATGCCCAGCTAAGCACAGTGTGTCTTTGAGATCCACTAAGGACTTACTATTTTAGAAAGAGCCAAAATATAATATAACCATTATCAACTTTATTTTATGCATAAAGTAACCACTATTTGACACAACAAAATACATCTCATTGTTAGTGGACCTCCTTTTAAAGTTCCATAAAGGATTTAGGTTTTATTCTAGGTTTTTACAATCTTGCTCTATAAGTACCATATATCATCATTTTCTACATGATTGTATCAATCTTTATTTTTCCTTTGGTCCTTCTTTAATCTAGCAGTTTCAAATGAAACAAATAAAATATGTGACTAAAAATTTGCTTTAAAAATCTGGAGGCTAGCATTCTCTTAAGATTTTTCAGTCTGGTTTAAACTATGAAATAACTAACCATTTAAAAACATAAAAGAACCAACCATTCAACTAACATGCTAAGGTTTCTTATTAATTTTTTTAAATCCAAAACTTTTTTCTAGACTTATATGTGGAAAAATTAACTTCACTTAAAAATGTTCATAATAAACTGCTAAACCATTTTGTGAAATGATAGCACATTTTTCCAAAGCTGTACAATGCAACAGAATACAGGAGCCAAAAGGCCACTTCCCCAGAGTAACTCCAACCTAAATGCAGAGCAAGATGAGAGCATTTGGTAAGGACCTGGGCTGCCTCATAAAAGCATACCCAAAAGGAAAGTCTAAAAAAACTATATATGTTGCCACCTAAATGTACTTGTCACCTGTAAATGAATTTCTTAATTTATTTTAATTAACCAGTCAAGGCTGCCAGTATGCATTCATAGTTTTGATGGTGTTATGCAGCCTTTAGGAAATAAATGGGTTAGCCATTACTCTCTCAGATTTCTTGTGTAATACATTTGCAAGATGAAATATGCAATATTTTATCTTTTTTAATTGAAATATAATGCACTCTGATTTTTTCACAACTATAGGATGATAGTAGACCCTCTCCATCAACAGAGACCACTTGGAGACCTCCAGCAAATTCCTAATTCCTACAACATACTGACAGTTTGTCATTCACAGATATTCCTGGATCCTGTAACATTCTGTTCTTCCTATTTGTGCCTACCTATGGATACAATTTAATTAGGCCCAGTAAAAGATTAACATTTACATCAGATCTTAGCAACCTCAGCATGTGTTTTGTTTTGGTTTTCTTTTCTTGCTTGCTTAAGTCAAGAACCTACATCTTTTCATTTACAGGCAGTATTTTATGTCTTTTCTGGTTTCTCTGAGTTCTCAAAACCATTAAACTTGTGCTTTGGAAAGTTATTAATGAAAATAAAGTAATGAGAACACAGCTGCTGCCATAGTATGACTACCAATTCAATACCTCAGACAAAGGGTAGTGAATGGACCAAGGATACATTGGACAGAGGGGTAATTCACGTCCAAGGATGGTTGAAGAGGAACAGTGACAGATTTCATCACAACAATACTCAAAACTAGGTGTGATTTTAAATACTCAGATGGTTAGTTTCTGGAGCATTCCACTTAATAATTTTAAATAGAAATTAGCTGTAGGTAACCAAAACTATGACAAAATGAGCTGATTTTGTACATTATATATTATTGTTGAGGTCAATTTTTATGTTTCTTTTCTTTTTCATGGTGGAGTATGGGCACTATTATAATACTTATGTCTTAAAATATGATTGTAAAAATTATTCCTGTATCCTATATTTATTGACTTCTGTTCTGATTGTCTAAAATGATAGTGGCAATATTTAACACTCTGTCAGGGGTGAGGCAGGCAGCAGTCAAGAGACAAGAGAGAGCTCTTTGGTATGGCACAGAGTCCTGGAGACTCAGCTACACCAAGGGTTATGTCCCTGACTACTAGATGGATAAAAACATCTAAAAGAACCTAGGAAAGGAATACTATTATAGACTATCTAACTGTTTGGGAGAGGGCCTCCAAGGATTTCAGGACAGCTGTTTCCCACTAAATTAAAAGAAAGTGTTTGAATGATCTGCTAAAGGATATAACCCTGCTGGTGAATGGACAAATCTGCATTTAAGCTATTGCTTACAGGTAGAAGAAAGGATTCCCTAGTCAAACTTTTCACAAAAACTACAAAAGTTTGATAGAAAGGGTAAAAAATAACAGCTAGCAAAGATGGTCCAGATTCTAAATACACGCACACACTGCAATATACATTCACTCCTTTCTTGGAGTTGAAAATTTCAAACCTGAGCAAAGGTTCTTCTTGTCCTCATTCAGCAGGGCTACTATAAATTGTCAGCAACATGGCGCTGAATGCCTTTTCAAGGTAATGTATCAAGATGAGAAATCAAAATCTGTTGGCTATGGTCCAGCTATGGAATGATCTACATTCCTCCTTACAAGCCTAGCTGTCCAGTCTTCATCCATATGTTCATTTCTCACCTTGAAGATGGTCAGAAATGTCAAAATAATCTTGTAGAGCCTGGTCCTGCCCCACCTGTCACCCAGAACCCTTGTACTAGGAAGATTATTACAAATCACTAATCCAATCACTCTGTTCCTTCTCTCAGGAACCTGGAAAAGATCTCTAAAACTCACCATGTCTAACCCTCTTTGGAACTAATTTTATGTATATTGTCTTGAGTGCTTGGGGTCAAGATATTTTCTCTTAGGTCTCACAGATGGTGAGTCTCATTATTTCACCTCTTAAAAGTAAGTCTGTCTTTGTGAGTTCGAGGCCAGCCTGGTCTACAGAGCGAGATCCAGGAAAGGCGCAAAGCTACACAGAGAAATACTGTCTCGGAAAAAAAAAAAAAAGTAAGTCTGCATGATTGGGGCTGAGGTCAGAGCTCTGAGAATCAGTTTTCTATCATCCCCATGTTCTTTGAGTTGTTTTTCTCTTGCATATCTTGATCTGTCACTGTTCTCAGACACACATATAAGATGCATTCAGCCTAAATATGCAATAAAGTTGCATGTAGAAGGGTGTAAAATAACCATAGACTACCCGCACAATCTTTGTCTTCAAAAGGCTGTAGAGATAGCATCTCCTTCTGCCTCAGAGTCAATTTCACAGCAACAGTCACAGATAGCACTAAAGGTAATTCAGTACTGTATGCTTGTGGAGTACAAAAGCAGGACAAAAGTCAGTGCAATCCCAATTTCTGAATTAAGTTCATACTGGTTGTACACCACCAAAAAGGTAAGCACAGTTAAAAGTTACTTCTTTCTCTCCTTCCCTCCTCCTTGTCTCCTTCTTCCCCTCCCCCACCTTGCATTTTCTTGACACTGAACTAAATGGTTTACAAGTATGAACTCAATCCTCAAAATGGCCCATTAAGTAAATGCTATTATAGTCATTCTACACAGAAGAAAATGAGACTTACACAAAGATTCAGGGGTTTTCATGGGTTGCATATCTTCTGAATGAATGTGAACCTCTGACCAAGACAGATAGACTCCAGACTGTATTTGTATTAAATACAAATAAAATAAATGGCATTATAATTGAGGATTTCATAGACACAGGGCCAGATATAACAATAATTGCACCAAAATCTTGGCATCCAGATTGGCCTCTTCAGGAGGTAAATGTTCATCTTTTAGGAATTGGAACTTTATCTCAGGTAAAACAAAGCACAAAATGGGTCAAATGTATAGGGCCAGAAGGACAGAGAGGAAAAATTAAAGCCATGTGTGGCTAACATAGCAATGAATTTATGGGGATGTGATTTGTCTCAGCAATGGAGTACCCAGATTCACATTCCCCCAATCTCAGAAACAAACCATAAACTAATCTATGTTTCTGGGGAAAATCATAAAAGATATTGTAAAGAACAGTCACTGACCAAACAGGGCACAACTGCTGATCTGTCATAGGTACCAACAACCCTACCTTTAAAGAGGTTAACTGAAAACCTGTCTGGGTGGAACAATGGTCTTTGACATCAGGAAAATTACAGACCTTGGAACAGTTGATACAGGAGCAGCTAAATGCTCAACATATTGAGGAACTGACCAGTCCTTGGAATTTTCCTGTATTTGTCATTACACTGCAAATGCAGATATTACACACGTGCACCCACTTGCGTATGTGCACACACACATTGCATGCGCAGACATTACATATGTGCACAAGTACATGCACACCCAGTTGCCACACACTCCATACATAGACATTAGACATACGCACACATACACAAAGATTTGTGCAGTGAATATTTTTACATATTTCTTTCATTCTCTAGGACATATTACATCTCACAACCATTTTTCATCACATTTTGTTCTTCAAAATGGAAGGTTTCAAAGTCATAAATGCCAAACCTATCAAGTGTTGTTTTTGTTTTGTTTTGTTTTCTCTTGCTGGGTTGTCCTACATATCCAGTTGAGTAAAATCATAGTCACCTCTTTCACCTTCTCAGAATTGTCCTTTTTGCCAGAAAATCTGTTCTTATGTGAAACGCATGACTTTTGCCTATACATTGTGTTTGGCCACTTCTAAGTGCTACATAGATATAGTGCATACATAAATCATTACTTATTCCTTACATACCATTTCTATTAGCTGTAATTCATTTTTATCCAGACACTGGAATCAGTAAAAGATTCACTCATCCAAATAATCATGTATTACTATAGCAAAATACTGGGAGATGTGTGTTTAGGCACAAAAATAAGGTTGATCATTAAAGCTGTTTGTGCTTGTTGTCTGAATAGTAATCTGGGTTTCAGTCATTTATCTTTCGAGATTTGTGTGTATACAGTGCCCTGTGCTTTTACTGATATTCAATCAACATATCATTGAAGTATATATTTCAACTACTTTTAGAATACTCACAGATAAGTGTAACTATCACTGGTCAATTGAGCTCACACTCATCGCCTCATAAAGGAACCCCTTCACTCAGTTATCACAGCCTGTGCTGCATCCCCCCTATGTTACATATTGTCCTAATTGCTGTGACAGCAGGTCTGACCAAAGGAACTTAAGGAAGAGTTTCGTTCATATCACTGTTTTAAAAAGATATGCAGTGCATCCTAATGGCAAGGCATGCATGACTTCGGGAGCATGAAACAGCCGGTCAAATTGTGTACATAGTCAGAATACAAAGAGAAGCATGCTGGTGCTCAGCTTGCCTTTGCTTTTTACTTGTCCAAGACCCCAGCCCACAGAATAACGCCACCCATACTCAGGATGGGACTTCCCTCTTCTGTTAAACCTTCCCATAAATGTCCTCATATACACACCCCATTCAGTTTCCTTGATGGTTCTGAATCCTGTCAAGTTGACAATTAAGATTTTAAAAAAATCACACTCTCTAACTCTAAGCTACCACTTACCTATGTTTTCCTTCATTAGACTAATTATAATGGGCATTTCTTATAATTTGAAAGCACAGTTTATATTCTTTTGTGCATGCCTTCTTTCATTATTTCATTTTTTTATTCTTCTCAAATATAAGACATCCCAACCACTACCTCTCATCCCTCCTCTCCTCCTAATACCCCTCACTTTACATTCCCCCAGATCCACTCCTCCTTCATTTTCCTTAAAAAAAGAGGAGGTCTCCCAGGGATATCAACCAAATTCAGCATAACAAGACACAATAAGACTAGGCACATATTCTCATATCAAGGCTGGGCAAGGCGATCCAGTAGGAAGAAAAAGGTCCCAAGAGCAGGCAAAAGAGTCAGTGACACCCCCAATCCCACTGTTAGGACTCCAACAAAAACCCCAAGCTAGAGAACCACAGCATGTATGCAGAGGCATATTGCAGACCCATGCAGGCTCCATGGTTGCAGCTTCAGTCTCTGTGAACCCCTATAAGCCCTGCTTAGGTGATTCTGTGGGCTGTGTTTTTCTTGTGTCCTTGACCCCTCTGGCTCTTACAATCCCTTCTCCCCATCTTCCTTGAGATTTCTTGACCTCTGCGTAGTTTGGCTGTGGATCTCTGCAACTGATCCCATCAGCTGCTGGAGGAAGCCTCTCTGATGAGTCTTCGCCTCATAGATTGACTAGGCACCACCAGTCTATGAGTATAGCAAAACACAACTAGGAACCATTTCATCGGCTTTTTTTTTTTTTTTTTTTTTTTTTTTTTGCCAGTCATGTTTGGTTCTACCCTAGGTCTCTGGGCCATTCAGCTTCAGATTCCAGGCCATGCAGGCAGTGTCAGGTATGGGCTCCCTCCATGACTTGGGCCTCAAGTTAGACTTACTGGTGGTTGACTACATTGAGAAGCTCAGAGCTACCATATCCCAGCACATCTTGCAGGCAGGACAGGTTAGGTTGAAGGTTTTCTGGCAGGGTTGGTGTCCCAGGCCCACCACTGGAAACCTATACTGATTATAGAAGGTGGCCAGTTCAGATTCCATATCCTCCATTAGTAGGAGCCCTCACTGGGGTAAACCTCATAGGTTTAGGGGAGTTTCCACTATCCTAGGTTTCCATATCACCCCCAAATTCTCACTTATTTCAATTGACTCTCCCCATAATTTTCTCCCTCCATTCCTCTCCATCCCCATACCTGATCCCTCCTGTCCCCATCCCCACCCTCTCCGGGCCACCCACAAAATCTATTCTATTTCCCCTTCCCAGGGAAATCCATGACCTCTCCCTAGACTTTGCCTCTTTATCTAACTTCTCTGTATCTGTAGATTATAGTGGGATTATTCTTTACTTAATAGCTCTTATCCAGGTATAAGTGCATAAGTATGTTTGTCTTTCTGGTTCTGAGTTACTAGTTTTATTTTTATACAGTTACTTGTGTTTTTGATCTTAGACTTTTGACACGTGTAAGATGAAATCTCAAAGTAGTTTTGATTTATCTTTTCCTAATGACTAAAAGTTTAGAACATTTCTTTAAGTGTTTCTCAGCCATTTCAGGTTCCTCTGATAAGAATTCTGTGTTTGGGTCTGTACCTCATATTTTTAAATTGGATTGTGTGATTTGTTGATATCTAGTTTCTTGAGTTCTTTATGTATTTTGGATATTAGCCCTCTATCAGATGTGATGTTGGTGAAAATCTTTTCCCATGCCTTCTTTCAGTTAAGAGCATTTTCAAGGTTTATGACCTCATTCCCTTTTATTGCTGAATAATATTCTATCATATGCTTGATTTTAATTCTTATGCTTGCTGTAGACACATATAATATTGAACCAAATTTTCAGAACTATAACTCAAATTTATATGGCATTCACCTTCCCACTGATAAAACTCCCAGTGGAATTTCAGCAATCCATCATGTACCTGTCTGTGTAGCACCATGTATCGTCTTCTAGAAACATCTGGTTTACAGGTAGCAATTTTTTGTTCTTATCAAGCTGCTCAGTCTTGTGTAAACATAACATTGATATTGTCCATCATTGTATGCAAGATTTATGAGTTTTAATAATTTAGAGTATGTGAATATTTAAAGATCAGATTTATTTTGTATCATATTCATAATAAAATGTACAAGATAGGATTTTATTCTGCATGGTAATCAGCTCTCATAGCCATCAAAACTCTCTTGTCATTTCTAAACAATGAATTTCATTTTCCTAAGCTTCAATGTCCATGAGTATCCTAGACATGCTTGTGAGTTTTCTATAAATTATTACTACCCTACTATTTTAAAATGATCTGCTAGACATTGTTAAATGCAAAGGTGAGTTATGATATTCTGTAGACTTAAATACAGTTTCATCAGAGAAATTCAAAGTTTAATTAGAAACCATATCTGGCACAAAATCCATTAATATAGAAAATCTAAAATTGTTAAATAATTAATCAGGACAAACATTGGGGCTATGGGCTTTTAGTGGTATTAGAGGCAAGAAATTTAATTTTACTGACATTTTACTTAGGGTAATTTAATGTCATTCGGATGTTGGCAGACTTTCATCTTTATCTCTTGGTTAGAATAACTATGAGGTTGAAAAAGTAGCTATTCATAATAGTGAAATTACTTCAAAGGCGTTTACCTCCAAACAAAGTTTTGTATCAATTTCATGAAGAAAAATTTGCCATTTCACAGTTTGTACTCTTTATAAATGACAAGTAGTTTCATTCATTCCCAAGCAGTAGTAGCTCCCTGCTTTCCACAAAGAGCTATGGTGAGAGCGTGGGGTAAAGAATTGGAGACAAATTAACTTGAATTTGGTGGTGTCCTTGCTGTGTTTTGATCTACTGTAGAAGATCACGAAAGCAATAAAATTGCTTAACTTCAGACATAAAATGAATATTGATGCTAAGTACTTAGCATTAATTGATTTCATTACATAATTAATTAGAAAATTAA
>CABHPR010152307.1:21512-40968 GCA_902168415.1 Peromyscus melanophrys | reverse complement strand
CCAAAGGTGCTATGCAAGCTGCCAATGGGTAAAAGTAATCAATAGTCCTACCCAGCTATACTGTTCACTAACCACAAAAATAACCAGCCTCAGAAGATATGCCCAGTGGTACAATAGTGGTACTTTTATCTCAGGGTTATAACATGAATTGCTAAATGGTCTTTTAGTAAAAAATCCCGGAGCCTGATAGTGGGGTGAAAGCTGAAAGATCAAAGAATCAGAGCAAGCCACAGCCACCACCTCTTACCTCACCAACTCCTCAGCTTGAAAGAGCTCCAGTCAAAAGGGCTTCCTCAGCCGAAAAGCCTTTAGTATCTGTCTCCTCACGCCTTATATACCTTTCTCTGCCTAGCCAACACTTCCTGGGATTAAAGGCACGTGTGCTTCCCAGTACTAGGATTACAGGTATGTAACACCACTGCCTGGCTCTGTTTTCTCTCCTAGACTGAGTTGATCTCATGTAGTCCAAGGTGGCTTTGAACTCACAGAGATGCAGAAAGATCTCTGCCTCCTGAGTGCTGGGTTTAAAAGTTTGTGCCACCACTGTCTGGCCTCTATGTTTAATCTAGTGGCTTATTCTGTCCTCTGATCTTCAAGCAATGTTTATTAGGGTACATAATATATCACCACACAGGAGTAACTAACAGCTGCCTAAATAGACTTTATGTGCACTCAATGGGAGGGAATTCATGCCTTGTACTGTAAACCCAGCCAACCACATGTTGTCAATGGGAGAGAATTCATGCCTGGTATTGTAAATTCATTCAAGTATGTGTTGTCAGTGGGAGGGAATTCATGCTTGGTACTTTAAACCCAGCCAACTACATGTTCTCAGTGGGAGGGAATTCATGCCTGGTGCTGTAAACCCAGCCAGCTACATGTGGTCAATGGGAGGGAATTCATGCCTGGTATTGTAAATTCAGCCGAGTATGTGTTGCTGAAGAGAGGTCATCGACCCCAAAAGAGAATCTACTATTGTCATTTTCCTAAACCAACAAATTCCCAACAAAATTCTAAATACTAATCCTTATGTCCACAGATAAATGTAGCTCTTACTCCCCATTAAAGAACCTTATTTTTCAGTATATGGAGACAGTTACAAAGACTCACAATTGGTCAAAATTCAGAGAATAAGTGAATGTGGGTTGCCCATCCCTAACTGGTGCATCTATAAGACAACCCTCCCATCCAAGGTTGTAAGAGCCAGGGTGCATGTTGCTGGATAGTTTCTTCCAGACATGCATGGCAAGCAAGCTGCATCTATGAAATATCATCAATACAGCTGCCTAAATAAGACCTGCATGATGACAACACCAGATTACATGCCAACATGGATGAGGAAAGTTCCTGAGGCTCCACCCATAGATGAAAAGCTATAGGCAATCAGTGGTTGCTGAGAGAATAATTTTTTTTTGGTCAGGCATGAGCTCTCTGGTAGGCTTTCCAATCTCAAGTAGTCAGCAATGCCTTGTAATATTTTGGGAGTCTTTTGGATAACCTTGACTAATAACTCAAAAGAGGGCTTCTCATCTGGTGTTGGGGTTTTTGTTAGGTAGTTTTTGTCTCTTGGAGGAAGTAATGTCAACCCAGATGGAAAATTTTTATTCAAATAATTATTATATATATACATATATATGAGTGTGTGTATATATATGTGTGTGTGTGTGTGTGTGTGTGTGTGTGTGTATGCCCACTTATGTGCACTTATGTGTAATAAATATTGTTTTACAGAAAGTTAATGGTATCGCTCCTTGTAACATTTTCTAGACATCCTTACTGTTATTTTCTCCTCCTCCCTCCTTTTTTATTTCTCTCACACCTCCATAGTTAGAGCTCCCATTTTCCCATTTTCCCCATCAGACCACTTGTACCCTCCTACTCCCCTCTCTATTGCTCCCCCATGCCCACCCCAGCAATGGTCCATTTTTTCTTTCCTGGTTTCTGCAATTTTTCCAGGATATCTACTCACATCTGAAGATCTGGAGCTAGGAACCTCAGTTAAGAGAGAAAATTCAATGTTTGTCTTTGATCTTTTCTAATCCCATCCATTTACCCGACAATTTCATGATTTCACCTTCCTTTACAGCTGAATACTATTCCATAGTGTATATGCTCTACATTTTCATCATCCATTAATCAGCTGAAGGACATTTAGGTCGTTTCCATTTCTTAGCTACTGTGACTAGAACAGCAATGAACATGGCTGAGCAAGTATCTGTAGAGTATGATGTAGAGTGCCAAGGAATTGTATGGCTGGATCATATAGTAGATTTATGTTTAGCCTTTTGAGAATTCTCCACAGTGGATGGACCACTTTGCAGTTCCACCAACAGTGAATGAGTCCAGTTCCCCCAATCCCCTCCAGCATCTGCTGTTGGTTATTTCGTTGGTCTCTGCTGTTCTAATGCAGCAAGATAAAACTTCAAAGTTGTTTTGAGCCACCATTTCTCTAATTACTAGGGACAATGAACATTTTTGAGATATTTCTTAGCACACACCTGTAATCCCATAGCAGAAGAGATAGAAGCAGGCAGATTCTTGGGGTTCTTGGCTAGGCAGCCTACCCTAGTCAGCCTGGCTCCATGCCAAAGAAGATACCCTGTCTGTAAAACAAGATAGGTGACACCTGGGACACAACATTGGAGGTTACATTCTGGACTCCATGTGCATGAAATTGCACATAACACACACACACACACACACACACACATTAATAAAATGTAATGAAAATTTTATAAAAATGTTTAAAAATAATAAAATGTGATGAAAATTGTCAAAAAAAAAAACCAAAAAAACCCCATCATTTAAGTAGGCAATAAATTGTTTTGAAGACCCCAGAGAACAACAGTTTTACACTGTGGTGTATCAGGTATGAGTGATAGTGTCCTTAGTCTGTGCACTTGCCAGTGATATACATCCTGTCATCAAGGAAAGCAAAGGCAGGTTATTGGTATGGAGAAACACAGATGTGACAATTAGCAGCAGCACCTACACCAAGAAGCACACTGTATGAAATTCCGATACCTTTTACTGAAAACCACCAATATTTTCATTTTTATTAAGAGCTTCATAAGGATTAAGACAGTTGAATAAGAAGCAATTTAGATGAGATCAAGCATGTTTATGGTGGTATCTTCTTGAGTCAGAGTCCAAAGGTGCCCCCATAGACCTCCAAATATCACAGGCTAATGTTTACTTTCCATAACCAGCCCCGATCACTAAAGACACAAGTTATTTATGTCATTAAACATGGAGAAATTGAACTGGTGTCCAACTAGAAGCTTAACCCCCTACTGACTAGCATTTGCAGTGCTGGAAGGTACTTTTCACATTACCAGAGGAGAAATTAATGATCAGTTTCACCTAGCTACAAACCCTGTGACCTACAACAGAGACTTGCCTACAAGATATACTGGCACAATAGCGGCACAAAGTTAGGGGAGCAACCAACCACTTTAAAAAACTGGCTTTAAAATATGGAATCACTTTACGATATGGAACCCACTCATGACACTATTAAGTGACTAAGAACCTGAGACTAGATAGGTAATAAGCCTCAGGGAACATCTACTTCTATTATTCTGCTTAAGGAACAAAGCAATAAAATGACTCCTAATGATATTGCCATACCCATAGATCAGTTCATCATCCAACTCTCCTCTGAGAAGCTTCTTGCAGTAGATGAGCATTAACACAGAGAACCACAACTGAACAATGTGAAGAGCGTGAGGAACTTTGGACCACTCAGCCATAAGTGAGAAGTGTTTAACAAACTCCTTCCCTAAAGTTCACGAATCTGAGCAGAAGAGGAGGCAGAATGATTGCAAGAAGCAGAGGTTGTGGATGACTGTAAAGGAACCTTGTCTTCCAGACACAGCAGGACTGATACACATATGAACACAGAGACTGACGGCACACACAAGATTTGCACAGGTTCAAAACGGACAAAGTCCCAGCTCTGAAAAGGGAAGTGATCGCAAAGTCCCACTCTTAACTGAGAAGATATTTATAATTGATACCTTCTGGGCAGAAAAATCAGTTTACTTCAATGGAGTGACACTGGATATATCAATCACACTCCAGGGTAGGTCCCATGCCTGAAGAGTATTTGGCCAACACAAAATGGACTCTGTCTTTGTGTGTGTGTATTTGTGTGTGCATTTTTGGGCTTTATTTTTGGTATTTTTTGTCTCATTGATTTTCTTTTGTTTAGTTTGTGTGCTTTGATTATTTTTTGTTGTTGTTGTTACTATCGTTCTTTTTTTTCAAGAGAGAGAAAAGACATGAAGTTGAGTTGGTAGGGTGGTGGAGGGGAGGAGTTGGGAGATTATATATATTCTTAAAAAGCAATCTAGAATACAACAGATATGAGAAAGAATTCACCTCTCACTCACTTTAAACCTGGGCTTATGAACAAGTCACCCAAAGCTTGACTGCTGGGTTGGCACTATTGTCTCTAACAGTGGAATCCATACCCCCTTGGCACACTTAGTCACCTATATGCCAATGGCTCCCTCCTGCAGGCAAGTATGATTGAGGCTTTCTCTGTGATTATATAGACTTTCCAAAGAGCCCTCGTTAACCCAGGCTGGAAAGGAGCTGTGGTTAAGGACCCAGCCTCATCATGCCTTAGTAACACAACTGTGAGGTATATTCTCCACACCATTTTATACCCTAGGAGGCATTGCACTCCACATTTCCACAGTGGCAACCCGATTATTGCAATAACTCATTGGTCCTGTTGCCTCCATTTCTCAGTTTCCTACTATTTTCCCTAAGAACACTTCTTAAGTAGACCATGTGTGCCGAGTCCTTGTCTTGTTCCACACTAAGTACAGTGCAATATGTTATTTGTTGTTGGTGGGGGAGGGGCAGGGTAACTTAAAACCTTTTGTTACTGTAGCAGTTAAGTGTGGACTCCTATTCTTAAGAAACAAAGAAAGGGAAAAAAATGAAAGAAAATGTGGAAAGGTTTTTCAGAGTTAGATGTTGGAAAAGCCTTAAAACTTGCATAGGCACACATGAAAAAACTATCTAGGAAAGCTACAGTATCATAATGCCCTAAGTCTGGATGCACCTGTGAAATGTGGTTGTGTTGACACTTTGGTTCATAGAATTAAAAAAAAAATTCCTCTGATGAGAATTTCAGACTGCCTCTTATAATGAAAATAGTCAGCCCATAGAATTCTTAACACCACTGCAGTTAATCCCAATACAAACCCCAGACTGAAATCTACTGATCTGTTTAAGCCCAGGGCATTAAAGTGGCATTATAAGGGTAGTTGTTTATTGTTTGTTCTGTGAGCCAGGCACTGTGCCGTGTCCCTTGAATATCACATGTCGTCTAATTCTGACAGCAGCTCGTGAGGCAGGCTTATTTTGTTATCTACATTTTGCACATGGCAAGCCTATGCTGAGAATTTAAGGAGCTTGCCAAGACTACATAGTTGTTTGCTTTGCAACTGAAATTCAGGCTCTGAAGTTTTAACCTTCTGTCTTTCTGAAGAACCATGTGTTCAGCTGATTTCTTTCTTAGTGAAATTTGCCAAATGTGGTTCTTCACAAAGGGTAGGTTATTAATTATAATTTATTTGCAAAAATTGTACTTCTGTTTTTTTACTTTCTTTGGATTATTTGATTACTTTTCTCATTTGAGAATTCAGTTCATTTAACTTCAGTTCACTCTCGAGTGCATGCATGAGTGTATGCGTGTACGTGTGCGTGTGCGTGTGTGTGTGTGTGTGTGTGTGTGTGTGTGTGTGTGTGTGTGTGCGCACGCATGCGTGCTGGTGTGCGGCTAGAGTTTTGTGTTGTCCATTGACCTCTGAGTACCACCTTGCCTTCATCCCACAGACTGCTTTTGCTGAGTAACACACGGTTTGTAATTTGCTTGCGTTTCTTCACAAGCTTGATCTAAGAGCTGATTAAAAACCCATCTGGAAGTTTTCAGGTGTGGATTTGTTTTGTCTTTTTGTTTCAGATTTCCAACTGGGTCACATGGTTGTCAGTGAATCTATCCTACATAATATCCTTTTTGTCTTCATAGAATATGGGAGGTTCTAGAGTTTCCATCTGGACTAGAAGAAATGTTCCACCTCTATTGTCTACAGAGCTTTAATAGAAAAAAAAACAAAAAAAAAAAAAACAAAAAAACTTCATGTGACGGCTAATCTTGGTCGTCCACTTGACTACAATTGGAATCAACCAAAATCCCAAGCAGCTGGCCGTACCCATGAGGGAATTCTTTGGAGGATCATTTGAAGTAGGAAGACCCTCCCTGAATCTGGACCACATATATAGGCAGCCTATTTAAAGGGTATGGAAGAAGGAAGTTTTTGCTTTTTGCCCGCTTGCCCTCACTCTCACTGGTCAATTCACAGCCCTGTTACTGAGACGCTCTTTTCCTGGTATTAGGACCTACTTCTTCCAGATGTCCGTGTAGATGGACGACCAGCCACTCTCTGGGAATCCTCTTGGATGCCAACACTAGATGGAGACTGCTGTGACATCCATTCTCATCCATTGGGAGACAGCCATTGTTGAACCACAGCCTTTAAGCCACTCTAACAGATCCACTTTTAATAATAACCAAGTACATGTTCACTCTATCCGTTCTGTTTCTTTAGATTAGTACATCCTACTGACCATTTACGTTAAAGAATGGAAGATGAACTAGGTATTGTGGCCCACACCTATAGTTGCAGCACTCAGGAGGCTAAGGCAAGAGGATGAAAAGTTTGGGGACAGCCTCGGCAACATAGTACGATGTTGTAAAACAAAACCAGAATAGAAAACAAAAATCCCAAATAAAGCAGAAGCACAGAAGATAGCTGGGGGTATTGGCATGCTACCACCAAGCTTACCATTAATGCAGGCCATTAAAATCAATCTTCAAATGCCTTTTCCAGCATTAGTAATCCCCAGTTTGGTGGTATGCTCAAAATATGTCTTTCATACATATTACATTTATAGTTATACTCATCATAAGATAATTAGCACCATATTTTAATATGGAACTACTAGCAATAAAAGCAAGACAAATTAGAGCTAAAATAGTGGTGGCCAAATGTCACTAAGTACCACAAGGAGGGAAAAGAAGCGTGATGAGGTCCCTGTGGAATGAATGTGGAAAGCTGGAGTGCAGTTTCTGATGAGGAGGGAAGTAATGCCAGTCTGTAGGTCGAGCAAAACACATTTGTTTGCATTAGGGTAGAAACATGACAAGTAGAATTTGACTACAGCAAATAATTTACAATCTAATTTGGGAAGAAATCTAGCTGATGGGGCCAGCATGTTCAGGGTTTCAAAGTATAGAGCCAGAACTTTAGTTTCACACAGGAAGTAAGAGTCTCTGTTGTTGAAGCTCGATGAGTGTGCTATGGAGGTTCATTCTTCAGTGATGGGCAAATGGACTAGACAGGAGAGGGCAGTGGTGATGAAGGGATGGGCTAAGTCTAGGGGATATTTTGAGGAAAGAATCAATGGCACCTGGAGATTAGTTGAATGTGTAGGTTGAGACTAGGAAGGACTCACAGGATCCCTGGGTCCCAGTCTACAGGAATGAGAAGTGATAATGGTATTCAAGGCCCTGGAGAGTGGGTCTGAAGAGGGGACCACAGTGTGGCTCTACACATGTTTTAGAGAATATTTATGAGGAGAGGTGTGAATATCTCAGACCAACTAAGACAGAAGTAGTAGAGAATTCTACAGAAAGGGTTTCAGAGAATTCTACAGAAAGCAGGAAGAGAGAATTTCAAAGAAGTGTGGGAGTGGGTATGGGGGGGGTTGTTGTATGACATGAGGGTGGGAGGGAGTTGTCAAATGTGTCAAATGCTGTAGAAAAATGTGGGCAGGGTGGTTAGATAAAGCACTTGAGAGATGACCTTAAGGAATTCTGTGTCAATTAGTGTGATGGTGACAGACAGTCACAATGACTGAGCAGAGTATGAAGCTTTAGGGGGCAGAAAAGGCAACAAAGATGAAGAGGTAATGGCCCAAAGGACATGAGCAATGTCACTTTACCCAGCCACCCTTCCCTTTCATTTGCCTGAAATCTTTAAACAAAGATCTAAGAAATGGAAGTGGCCTTGGAGAGTGAGGCGCTTCGAGGAGTTATGTCTGCCAGGTGCCACAGAAACTAAAATTGTGTTTCAAGATTTCTGGATGGGACTCACTGAGATGATGGCAGGAGACAGTGGGCAACTGGCCATCGAGAAGTGGAGTTAGAAAAGAAATGTAAATCTTGACTGAAATTGTCAGGGTTGTTGGAAAATGGGTCATGTCCATAATGAAGGTGGCAAAGGAACCAAGCTAGTCGAACTATAGACAAATGGCTTTTTAGCGCTGTGGCAGGGTTATAAGAACTGGTAGGTTCAGTGTCATCTCTTCTTTGGAGAAATTGGAGTAAGAAGGCTAGATGACTTTCCTTCAGTGCTTACAACAGGTGGGTACTTTGGGGGTTTCCATGGTGACCATAAGCAGCTATTCATGCCTCCATAAATTTCACTCATAAAGATTTGCTTGAAGAACACTCTTGCCTTATTATGATCAGGGCAAGGAAAAGCTTCTCTTTTTGATGGACCCGAGAGTTCAAACTCTTTTTCTTCAAGGTCAAAGTCAGCACAAGACTGAAACTTCATTAGCTATCCTTCAGTTCTGAGGAGAATCCCCGTAGGACTCAATATTTATAGCCCGGAAAGCATAGAGCTTCTCCAGAGGGAACACACTAGGTAATTTCCAGTCTCTGAGGTTCTTGAGGAAAGGAGGCCTTTCTCCTTTCTGTCAGGCCACTAGAACGCAGTCAAAGCTGTCAGTGACACATGGTGATGTGCACTGCAGACAAACGTGCCGATTTGAGCTTGGGGGGGGTTGGGTTTATATTAAGTGCATTCAGTAAGTCACTCACCCTCTCTGGCTTCTGCTTTCCTTCTCTATAAATGATGGACATAGTAAAAATGTAGAAAAAGAAGCTATCTGTGCTTTTCAAACCCAAATTCTCTTTGAATCCAAGAAGAACATAGTGTCATCAAGAGAGAGGAAAATTAAAGCAACATATCTATTCTGTGGGAGGGTCTTTTCCTGCCTTGGAGACATGGGGTCTAGTAACAAATATTCCAATCAAAATTCTGACTTAAAAATGGTTGGCATAGGGCTGGGGTTTCAGCTCAGTTGGTAAAGTGCCTGTCTTGCAAACAGGAGGGTCTGAGTTCGAGTCCCAGAACCTACATAAAAAGGCCAGTCATGGTGATGAATGTTTGTACACCTAAACTTTGGAGGTGAAGACAGGCAGATCCCCGGGGCTTGAGGGCCAGTCAGCCTGGCTTACTTAGTAAGTTGTAAGCTATTGGCACCTGAGGAATGACAGCTGAGGGTTTCTTCTGCCCTCCATATGTGCATGCACACACATGAACACATACACACACATGCATACATGCAGGCATATGAACAGATGCAAAATATTTGGTGTAAAGTACCACCTAAAATCAATTGTAGGATGTCCTTCCCCAAGAAACAGAAAGTGCATGATGTAGAAGGCTGATGATCAGTCTTCAGATTTCATGGGATGGAGGCCATATAGAAACTGAGACTCTTTGTAGCAGGGATGAACTGGTTAATCTTGATTGTCAACTCAACTGAATTGAGAAATGCTAGGAAACCAGTAAGGCACATTCCCTCTGGTGTCTGTGAGGCTGTTGCCAGAGACAAGTGGGTCAGCAAACTAAGGGGGACGTCCCTCCTTGAATATGGGCAGCGTCTTCAATCGCCTGGAGCCCAGATACAATGAAATACATTATATGAGGAAGCCCACATGCTTGCAAGCTTATTTCTTCTGGAGCACACTCTTCTTTGCTGACAGTACTTACAGATATCAGGCTCCTGCTTCTCCAGCCTTTGAATGAGATTCATACTAGCAACCATCCAAGGAGTTTCAACCCTGGGCTGAGGCCAACCCCCTAGCCACTCCTTTCTGAGACTTCTAGTTTCTTGGACTGAGGAGCTGTCTTCAGGTTTCTGCAACTTGCAGATGGCCATTGTGGGACTTCCCAGTGTATGATCATTCTAGCCAACCCAATTAATTTGTGTATGTTTATGTGAAATATATATTTCTTCTATAGCACTCAGACCAATAAAAGGAGATTGGGCCCCCCTTTCCTATGAAAAGAGTCCCCTGTGCTTCTTATAAGAGGTGCCTCAAACATCATCATGCAATTGTGGTGACCCACCATGGTCAGCTGGCTGGTGATGCCAAAGTGGCAATTCTGCGTTGTCCTTTTTTTTGTCTGGGAATTTTCTGTGAATAGGCTACATAGCTTTGAGGGAAAAGAGGGTAGAAACTCATTTTCATGATGAGATCATTTAAAAAACGAGAAATAAACCTTTTCAGACCCATGACCCTGTCACCTACCACCTTCTTCTTTACTCCATCTTATAACTAAACTTCTTGAGAGCCTTATTCATATTTTCTTCTTCTAATTCTTTCCCTGCACTCAACACTTACCTACTCCTGGATTCCATCTCACCACTTGACAGCAGCGTCTCATCAGAGTACCCACGAGAATAAGCCCAGACACCTTTTCTTCTGCTTTTGCTGAGCTCCTTGGCACCACTGAACATAGTTGACCGGGATTGACAGACACAACCCCTAACAAACAGTTCTCAACCTGTGGGTTGAGACCTCAAAGGTCTCATATCATGTATTCTACATATTGGATATTTACAATACGGTTCACAACAGTAGCAAAATTACAGTTATGAAGTAGCAATGAAGACAGTTTTCTGGCTGAGGGGTCACCACAACATGAGAAACTGTCTTAAAGGGTCACAGCATTAGGAAGGTTGAGAACCACTGTCTTAACACAATAGGCTATTGTGTTTTCTCTCTGTCTTAGCCATCTTCCTCTGTTTCCTTAAGGATTGCTTTTCTCTGTCCCCATTTATGTCTCACATTTTATGCTCTCAGTGGACAATTTGATTTACTAACCCCTTGATTGTCAATGACACTCAGGGTTAGTCACAGACAGGCCCTACATACTCACTTCTCAGGGTCAGAATGGTTTTCCATTTGTAGTGTCCCCCACAAAGGCTGTGAAATACACGCACTCCATTGTAAAATTAAATAACCTTCCTTTTCTATTCAAGCCAGTTAACTGATACACTACTCTAGAAAACTCTATGTGCATTGTGTTGGGAAGAGCGGCATGCATGTGATCAGGGAACAACCTTAGGTGTTGGTTCTCACTTCCCACCAGGTTCTCTTCCTTGTTTGCAGCTGAATAAATACATCAGGCTTGCTAGCCCATTAGCTTCAGGGAATGCTCCTGTCTCCACCTCCCTTCTTGTCATAGGAATACAGGGATTACAGGCATATTATCCACCCAACTGTTACACAGGTTCTGGAAACGGAAACTAAAATCTTCCCGTTTACACAGTGAACTCTTTATCTACTGAGGTATCTCTTATCGCTGAGTCAGTAGTTTTTAATCAAGGTAGTTCAGCCCACAGTGTTAGGAAAATGTCAGACCTCACTCCAAAGGGGATTATGCCCTATACTGTAGTTGAGGGGAAAAAAAAAGAAGCATGTGCCTATAAAAAGAATGCATCCCAGGATGCTTTGCAAAGAAGTATGCAAAAGAACAGAGGTCATGAGCTCTATTGTAGAAGAGGTAGCTGTCTGATCCAGAGAGGCACTGGAGTTCTTCCCTTTGCATGCAGGTATCTATTAGTCAGAAATAGAACTTGACATTCTGTAGGATTCTGTCACAAATTAACAACATCATCAGCTCTCATCAAATAACACGTGAACAGCACATCTAAAAGCTATTTAGCAGAATCACTCAATATTACATGTGAGGTTTGACAATGCCTGTTTGGAAATTGCTCCTTTTAATCATACACTAGAAGCATCAAAATGTAGGAAAAATAATTCTTGCCTCAAATTAATTAGGATTCTCTATGGTTGAAAGCTTTTCAATGGAAGAAATGGAAAAATAATTAATGCCACATAAAAGATAATATGGAAAAGGGTTATATATGAGTATAATGACTGTTTAAGCTACTTGATGCCTGGTAACTGTCCAAAGCTTTCTTTGGGAACACTTGTCCCATTGGGGAAGAAGATTTCTTTTATTCCTGAGCTGGCACTATGAAAGCCATTTAGAAGGAGAAATAGCAAATGGGAGTTACAGATTCAAATTTTTTCAAAGTTGACTTGTTGGGAAGAAAGCTGTCTAAAGGGGAACTTGAACCAGTGGGACCTCCTTGCATCAGCATCTTCCAGGATGCCCTTCTGCTCTATCCTGGTTTTACACACATCCCATATAAACCTCCAGGCATTGTGTTTCCATTCTCTGGTATTATTCACTTTTGGCCAAGTCTGACTCTTTCCATCAGCCTTCTTTCCCCATCACATCCTAACCTCTCAAGACCTTCATCACTCTGAGGTGTATGTGCTATGTTACTTCCAATGTTATTAACTGAAAAGCAACCTTCTGCAGTTGGCCATGCGAGGTTAAGAGTGGCTTACAGAGACGAATTACAGCTGCCTGACAGGCACTTCTCTGTGATCACAGCATGCTCAATGTTTGGGGAATAGCATTGACTCTTCAAAAAGTAGAGTCTTCATGGTCTAATGTTGTAGGCCCTACCACTTCCTTCCCAAGAGCTCTTGGGAATGTTGCTTGACCTCTTTGGATATCCATTTTTTTCATCTATGAAAGCTAGATCAGGATCTGTGCTTCTTAGGATTGAAGAGGATAAGAGACAACAGATGCCATGGGCTTAGTTCTGTACCTAGAACAAAGTAGATGCTTCTTAGACCTAAATTGTGGCTGCTGCATAGGTCACTCATCCTGCCTATAGACATATCATTTTTATAAAGTCTTTAGATTCGGTTGAAAGAGTAACAGAGATAAAAATATGATTGAGGAGGATGGTAGAACCCATGTGGTACAAAAGTGAAGGATGGTAATGTTTAAGTGGGGATGAGAGAATGGAGAGATAGGGGAGAGAACGGAAGGGCTAAACAAATCTAATGATATATGAAAACGACATAAGGAATTCTGATTCCTTGTAAGCTAAAAAAAAAAATTCAAAGTTTGAAAAAAAAAACCCAAACCTGACTGTTTCTCAATCAGCAGTCAATCACAGGCCCGTACCCTGGCTGTGTTTCTATACTAGCTACATGGACTCAGTCCAAAAAGATTCCCCAAACCATATGTGTACATTCTAGTCATCAGAACATCCACTGGTCCAGGAGTTAGACCCACTATTATTCCAGTGGGCTCCATCCTAAACTGTCTGATCTACAGTATGTTAGATTTCACTTGAGAACTAAATCAACTCCTGTAGAGGCCTCCAAAGTGTACATTTCTATTTAAGTGTTGATTGTGAGGGATCTCATGTCCAGGTCAGCTTCTCAGGTGTTGAGGGAAGCCAGATCTTTGCATGTGCCCAACTCACAAAAGGCCCCAGAAGCAGAGGATCTGGGAGATGACTAGGATTGCCTGGGGAGACTTGTTTACAGGAGACTTTCCAGAGAGTGTTTCTACACCATTGTTGTGTAAAGACATTCCCATTTCATGCAGGTGCCTCAAATTCTCCTGAAGAAGTCTCATGAGGTGAAACATGTAATTTTCCTTCCTTCCTGAGTAACTTAGAAAGCCTGCCATCTCAGATGTTGACCCCTTCCTTCATCTAGGGCAAAACTTCTTTCTATGGGCCTGAAGGTGGGAGGGCTGGGTTTTAAAACAGTGCCTCTCAGCCCTCAGTGGAATGCTCATTATTTTAGTATTTTCCCCTCATTCATTAATATTCTGGGACAACAGGATGGACCTTGCCTGGTTGTGACACAGCATGATTGCAAGAGGGGATGCTAATGACGGTCCTTACATTTGCTTCAGCAGAGATGTTCAGGGATGTAATTTAATTACGTGTACATAGCCCCTAAAAACAGCTGGCTCAGCACCAGTCAGGGGCCAAGATGAGGACTCAGTGATGGCACAAAGCACTGAGGTACCTTTAAATTTTAAACTTCCAAGGGTTCAGGTTGTGTGCTTAGCAGTGTGTCCCCCCCTCCCCATGTTAACCCAGAGAAGGAAGCAGAAACTTCGGAGATGAAAAAGAAGAGAAGAAGTTAGTAAGAAAGAAAAGGATAAGTTCATTCTATGGAGGAGGTTTGATCCTTTCTTCTTTGAACTCCTCCTAAGGTCTGGAAATCTGAGAGTGGGTAGAGACTTCTGTCTCTTACTTGAGGGGCAAAGCCCTGGAACACAGCCTCATAAATAATCCCTCCGAGCATCAGAGTAGCAATGACATGAGATGAAGTGAGTGGAGAAGAGAAAACTAGGCAAGTTTCTGGGATTCTGTGGGAAAGTGAGAGCTAGATAGACAACCTGCAAAGTGTAGCTAAAACCAGTGACAGTGGGTGAGTGCATACTTGCCATGGTCCCCTGGAGTGGGTGATGGTCTCAGGGAAGTAGAGGATGAGGATGGGTCAAGAACCCAAAAGAATCAACCTCTTTTGCTCCCAGGGCAAGTCATAGCAACATTGCACTTGGATTTCCAGGAAGGTTCCAGAATGTACAAGCAACTCATTCAAATTCTCATGTGCAGATTAGCTCTAAAGGCAAGCTGAAAGTTTTTTAATGGGGGAAAACCGTTCCAAAGGTCTGATTTTTCTAGAAAGTTGACAGCAACTAGAAGAAGAAAAAAAAAGTGCCTGGAATAGACATGACATCTTAATCATTGGTACCAAGAAGCCATAATGCCAGACTATAGAAAGCTTAAATAAAACTGTAGCTCTTTTTTTTTCTTTTATTAAAGAAAGAAAGCCCAGGAGTACAATGCCAGAACAGGAACTAATTTGGGAAGCTTGCTGCTATGACATTGTCAGTCACACCAGTGATGTGGATAAAAGGTTTTAGCACATGAATAATTTCAGTGAAAGGGCTTCACTGCTTTCTATTTTCAGGACATTTACAGGAGAATAAACATGCTGGTAAATATTATATACAGAGTGAAAATCAGCGGGTGAAAGGGAAGACCCTCGGACCCAGTTACCAGGACAGACAGGGTTGCTTAGCAACTGGGCAACTAGAGAATTCTCTCTCCCTTTCTTTTGTTTTTAGATTGGTGTAACCTTTGATCAATTTTGGCTCTATAACAAAAGCCTGGGATATTTTGAGAGAAGGGTACCTGCTAATTTGTAGTAGCAAGGATATAGATGTGATAACAATTTCATCTCTCCAAGTTCATGTTAAACAGCAGAACAATCTAAAATTCCCTTTGAAGTCTTATTGCAGATGGCTGGGTCTCAGATGAATCAGAAGATACACAATAATTGCTTCAGATGCTGTCTGTCAGTTACTCTTGATTCTTCTGTTTGTTGACCAGCTTTGGAACCCTTATTCTTGGTTCTGAATCGAACCCCCAAATCCTGAATCCTCAGGAGCCTTTATGCCCTTTTGAAACCATCCTGGAATCAGGGAATGCCATTGTGAAATGGTTTATATGTACCATCTCTTCTGATTCCTTTCTTCATGGTCTAAATTTTAATCTTGTGTATGTGTACACATGTGTGTGCATATGGGGATGGATGGTGCCTGTGTATGGAGGTCAGAGTCCAACCTTTGATGTCATTCCTCAGGATGCCACTCACCTTGTTTGTTTGATATTTATTTATTTGCTTATTTTTTCGATAGGATCTCTCATTGGTCTGGCCTTTACCTCTTCAGCTAGACTGGCTAGCTAGCAAGCTCCAAGGATCTGCCTATCTCTACTTCCCAGTGCTAGAATTACAACACAAGTTCCAATACCAGCTTTCTCACAAGGATTCCGAGGACTGAACTCGGGTCCAATTGCTTGTGTGGCAATCACTTAACTAACTGAGCCAGAGCCTCAGCCCCTCATTCAAATTCTTACATGCCAATATGTCCACAGGTTCAGCTACCAAGTGAGTTTGCACCTCCTTCTTCTCCCACAGACCTTGGAAGCTGTGAGGGCTAAGGCCAAGGAAGATAATGGTCAGACCTGATTAGATTCCTATGTACAGGATGCAAGGAAAACATGGCACAGTCTGCATTCAGCTTGTTGGTACAGACTGTGCATCATAACTTCCTCAGGATCCAGCTGCCAACAGCTGGGCTGTAGAGATCAAGCTTATTTCCATGAGATTAACTTTCCTGAATCAATCAGTCAAGGACTTCTAATAATTTAATAGTGCCTGGTTTGTCTTAGGTTGAAAGAGATAAACATGAGAGATGGTTCCTGAAGGAGGTAGCAAGGGAGGAACAAAGGTTGGGGACAGTGGGGATCCTTGCTGTGTGAACACCGGTTCTCCCTCCTGGGGGTCTATCAGTCACAGATACATGGCGATGTGAACAGTGTGGTTCTTGAGTTCATTAAAATGAAAAGCGATGACAACTACCTTGGGAGACCCAGCCTTGGAATGTGTGTTTCTTACAGGAGGTTGAGGCTAAGTTCATGCACTGCCCATGGCTCAGTTTATCTGAGAAACTTCTTTCAGTGGGTAGGGTCCCGGGCTGGGTGGGTTCTAAATGTCAGATGCTGGTGTGGTGTTATTCTTTCCCCTTTTCTAAATGTCTCAGCATGGCACCATCCCTTAATGTTTAAAGGCAAGTCATTATTCCAAATCAGCCCACTGTACATGGTAGGGGTGTCTGCCCCCACTTCCCATCCCTTTTCCTTTCTGAATCCGTATTCGGATGTATGGTCAGCTCACTGTTCCCTGCAAACACACAGCAACTCTGGAGGATGTGCAATGTCCTCCTGCCCCCGACAGACTGCCCGCCCCCAGCTCAGCCTGCCCTAGTTAGGCTGGCGCCTGACACCTGGTACTTTTCTCTCCATCCACAATTGCTGCCACCAGAGCCATGGGCGGGGTGGGGTGGCACTTTGAACTCCAACTCCCTTGATGTTTGCTCTCTAAGCTGAGCCTTCACTGTGGCTCTCCACCCATTTCTGTATTCCAGGGAACTTCTGCAAACTCTGCTGGGGGCTCATGGAGAGCCTGGAGAACCCCTAGGAGTCCTGTCTGAGACTCAAGGGCATAGAGAGAAGAAGCAGCCCTTCTGCTTCTCATGGGCTGCCACCAATTCTCTGTGCCCATGGGCAGATGAACACTGAATGGAATTCCTTATTACCGCTTCTTTCTCAGGAAGGACTCAGTATGAACACACTACAATGCCGAGACACTGTGTTCCTTCCCTTGCTACCAAAGGAGCCAAACCCCAGAAATAAATAGGTCAGTGGAACAGCTGAGCTGTTAAATGCCCTACCAACTCCAAGCAGTCACAGAAGGGCATGGCTTCAAATGGTTGGGTTAACTGTTTTACAGCTGAGACTGTTCCATCCCGAGGTCTGATAATGTCTGGGTGAAACTAACCTAGTTACGGACAGGAACTCCTCTTAATGTACTCTTCACGCCCTGGTTGATGGTATAGCTGGCAATTCAGTGTGAGGTTGATTTAATTTAGTAAACCGCATCAACAAAGTTGGTAATTCTGTGATGTAGAGCAGAGCAGAGGCCTGGTGGACTCAAGCTGTGGTTTTACTTCAACTCGAGTTGGACTCAGGCAGGGGGCATTGTGTAAGCCTCACATCTTTAACTTCACTTACGAACTGGGAACTTGGGGAAGAAATAGAGGGATTTGGTGTGATGGCATTTTGAGAAAAATGGATCATAGAGAAAACAACAAAGATAGACATTCTGGAGTTCATAAACCTGGAAACATCTGTATTTAAAAAGTCATTGATGAGTGCGTCTCTCAACCCTCATCGGAAAGCCTCCTTTTGCAATAGATGACAATTATCCCAGGAGCCACAGTGCAGAGAGGAGGAGAATAGAAACTGTGGAACGCTCAGCCCTAAATGGGATGCCTATATCACACCCCTCCTCCTAAGGCTCGAGGAGCCTTGCAGAAGAGGGGAGCAGAGAGATTGCAAATTACTACAGGGAAACATTTTTTTTTTCTGGATAAAACAGGGCAGCCGCACGCATGAATTCAGAATTGTTGTAACAGCAGGCAGAAAGGTCTGCACAAGCTCAAGCCAGATGTTATCCCAGCATGGAGAGGGGAGCTGGCCACAAAGTCCCGCCCCTTAGCTGAGGAACTACTGGCCTTTTACAGCTACTGGGAGAAGAAGAGATTTTTCTTTAAGGATGTGAACCTGTAAGTTGCCCGAGTTCCAGTGGAGAGTTACATACCCAAGAGTATATGGTCAGCATAAGTTAGATGCAGTGTGTTTAAAAAAAAAAAAAGAAGAAAAGAAAAAGAGGACACAAAGTTGTGTGGGTAGGGAAGGGAGTAGAGAGTCTAGGAGGAGTTGGGGGAGGAGTGGACGTGATTAGAATATACTGTATGAAATCCTCAAAGAACTAATAAAAATTTAAATATATTTGTATTAAGTGTGAGTCAAGATCATGATTTCTGTAATTTTAGCTCTATTACCTATTGGAAATAGTATTTATTTTTAACCCTCATAGAAACACTCATTTGGGTAGAGAATGCCTCTTTAATGTTCTTAACCAGCTTCACAAATTTATATTTGGAAAATGGACACTTAACTTGCCAACTGTAAGAGTTTAATTTGATTTATCACAACCACAACTACTTCCCAAAGGCCTAGCCACATTGAGGGTTGAGATTTCAATATATGAATTTGAACACGTATATTATTAGGCTGCTACACTTTATAGTACCAGGGTAATTAACCCCAGCTTGCTCATCTCTTGGTTAAATCAAGTCTGTTTTCATTTATTAAACAGTGAATTTCATTCTAGGCTTGCAGTCCATCTCCTTGAACCCACATCTTTCCTTAGTAAGTAAATTTGAGTCACTTAAACTCTTTGTGTCTCAGAGGTTGTTATGAGGGGCAGATGGGAGAGCGCAGGTGGAGAGCTGAGACTAGTTCCTGTCCATAATGAATTCTCAACAGACATGTTAGTACTGCATTGTGATACTACATTATTCACTTAGTCACAGCCGTAGCAAGTGGGTTTTCAAGTGAGACCGTCAGGAGAAGGGAAGAAGGATTCAGCTTCCCTTCACATGACAACTCAGCCAATGCTCCTTTTGGCTTCAGTTATTTCCATTGGTGATAAATAATAGCTCCATTTCACTTTTAGGATCTGGTAATGTATTAAATGGCTCCATAGTGGTCAGATCACCTCTTCTAAAATTATTAGTGGATTGGGACTAGAGACAAGGCTTGGAAGTTAAGAGAACACATACTGCTTTTACAGAGGAGGGGGTTTGGTTCCAAGCATCCACATCAGGGGAAGGGAGTGCTCACATCTTGCCTATAGCTCCAGTTCCATGGGCTCTGACACCCACTTCTGGCATCTGTAGATACTTGATTCATGTGCATGTACTCTCATACACTGTACACACACACACACACACACACACACACACACACACACACACACACACACACA
>CABHPR010152306.1:6768-34205 GCA_902168415.1 Peromyscus melanophrys | reverse complement strand
CTTACCACCCACCCCATCCCCCTACTCACCCACCCCATCCCCCTACCTTCACCCCTTCTCTTTCTTTGCTTTTGGACTTTGTGCAGAACCGGTCCTTGCCTGAGGAAAGTGTGGTTTGGCACAGCAAACCACAAAAATTTCAAGTTCAAACCAGATCCCAGGCTACCACAGGTTCTCCCTGCAGATGGCTTCAATAAGGTTTAGGGGACAAATTCCTGAAGGGATTTTTCCAGAACCAGATTTCACTCCCACCTCCTCCATAGCAAGTCATGTGTTAACATGTATTTTCTGATTAGTTTTGTCAGTCTTGATTTAAAATCTGCATTAGCCACGTGCATCTCACCAAGGTACTTGACATCTCACCATGGCTTTATCGGTTGACTGAGTGTGAGGCACTCTGGTGAGGACACCTGGGGCGGGCAAAGCAGTCTTGCTCCTGGCCTGTGCAGTCAAAACGCATGTCTTTCATATAAAACTTCCATATACGTACAATGAGCATTGTCTATCTCAACGCTGGGCTGTTTCTTACTTTCTTGTATTGGTTGACAGTTCTCAGTAGGCAGGTCCGGAGAGTCTTGCCTCTCCTTCTCTAACACCCACGTAAGTGCTGAACACTTAGCATACACCCGGCTGAGCCCAACCCAGTTATAAATGTCAGTGTCTCTTATTCCCACTGACCAAGCTTTCCTGCTGGCCCCTTGGGTACTCCTAGATCTCTATGGGAGTACGTGACAAAAGATTCTAAAACAGGAAGTAACTTATTTACTGATCTAATCATTTTACATTACATATCATCACCTTCAGTAGGACCGTCAATTTAAAAATTATGTTTTATGGTAGTACAGCCCCAAATTGTAAGTATTTGTGGTATTCATTCAGTGGATACTTCTTAGGTTCCACCAGCCACTGCTGACATTGTGAGTGTGTAGATATCTTACCGTGCTTGTGTTTCCAGGAATAGGGCATGCATTTCCATTTTTTTTTAATTAAACCTTGTCTAAAAAATAATGTCTAGCCAGGCAGTGGTGGTACACTCAGGAGGCAGAAGTGGGAGGATCTTTGTGAGTTCGAGGCCAGCCTGGTCTACAGAGTGAGTTCCAGGACAGCCAGGGCTACACAGAGAAACCTTGTCTTAAAAAAAAAAAAAAAAAAAACATACAAAAAATGTCTAGCTGGGCATTGCACTCGGGAGGCAGAGGCAGGTGGATCTCTGTGAGTTCGAGGCCAGCCTGGTCCACAGAGAGTTCCAGGACAGTCGAAGCTACACAAAGAAGCCTGTCTTGAAAAACATTATCATCAGCATCATAAGAATAAAAACGTCTACATGAATGTGGTAGCTCACATCTATAATCCCAGCACTTATGAGTTCAAGCCTAGGCTATACAGTGAGTCCTCAACCAGACTCTATAAAGTAAGGCTCTCTCAAAGAGGGGAAAACAACTTTGAAAAATAAAAATAGTACTATCTAGCCAGTACTGGTAATAAACACCTATAATCAAGAATTTGAAGACAAGCTGCTATATACTGTGAGAGTATGTCTCAAAATAACAAACCAAATAAATGAACAAAATTTTTTAAAAATCTAAATCTTGGATTGTGACTCAAAAGCAATTTGTAGCTTGAGTTTTCCTGCCTGGTCCACGGTCAGGACAAATCTCTGTCACCCGCCAGTCCCACAGCCGCTCAGACCCAACCAAGTAAACACAGAGACTGATATTGCTTACAAACTGTATGGCCGTGGCAGGCTTCTTGCTAACTGTCCTTATATCTTAAATTAATCCATTTCTATAAATCTATACCTTGCCACATGGCTTGTGGCTTACCGGCATCTTCACATGCTGTTTGTCATGGTGGCGGCTGGCAGTGTCTCCTCAGCCTTCCACTTCCCAGAATTTTCTCTTCCTTCTCCTGCCTGACCACTGGCCAATCAGTGCTTTATTCATTGACCAATAAGCAACATGTTTGACATACAGACCATCCCACAGCAGCAATTTAACAATTTTGTCACTGTGCATGTACCAGCCCAACCTAAAATCTCATTTTGAAAGGGGAAGAGGAATAAAAAAGCCAACAGAAAGTCTGGGGTTTTTTGGAGGGTCTCTCAGCAGGACTAAATCCACGCTGGCTTTTAGTTACCACTGTTTACCACCTCTCAATGAAAGGATCGTTCATGTGTGGGGAAGATAAGAGAAATGTGGACCACAGCCGGATCCTTTCCAGGGTTCCAAGGCTGCAATACTCCATCTGGAGATAATCAAAGGTCTGGTTCTCCATGTTTGCTTGGAGACAGCTGTCCCCTAAGCAACCTGAGGTTACAATTTCGGAGTGTTTGCCTGCTGCAGAGGGCTGGAGCCAGAGCATGAAGAGCAGGCATCTGCTCCCAGAACCTCTGGGAGTTCTTGGAGAAGAAAGTGGCCCGGCCACCCCTCCTGACAGCACTGTGTTCTGTACAGGCTGAGGGCAGAAAGTGGAGCGGAGACAGGAAAAAATATTGGAGAGAATGGTGAGACAATGGGCCCAAAATATAGTCCATACTGCCATGTAATAGTCACTAATTTCCTGGGTGGTTGGTGGGAGGAAGGGAAATTTGACACATCCTGTGCTTCCTTTCAGAACTTCAGGGACTCGGGAGAGGGGTAGAGATGGAGCAAGCTGCAAGGACTTCCAATCTAGGAAGCCACAATTGTGTCTCGGGCCGTTGAGGCTACAAGTGTTGAGTAAGTTACATAAGCTCTCCATGTCCCCGCCTCCTAACCTTCAAAACAGGGTTAATACTATGCCTCATGGAGTCCTCTGGAGGATTAAACAAGAAAACATGCCTGGTCCTAGGGTTGCAGAAACAGCAGGATCTTGTAAGTTCAAAGCCAACCTGGTCTACATACCAAGTTCCAGGCCAGAGCTTCATAGCCAGACTGTCTCAAAAAGAAAATAAATCACAGGAAAATGTTTAAAGACTTTAATAAAAGAGGGCTGGTGTGCAACTCACTGGTAGAGTACTTGTCTAGCACACACCAAGCCCTAGGTTTAATATCCACAAACCAAAATCCAAACAAAAAGAAATGAACAACAACAACAAAAAAATCCCCTAACTAAGGGACAGCTATTGTTATTAGTACAAGCAACTTTAGCACACAAAGGAAAGGCTTTCATAGGAGAGGTTTGGAAAGCTCAAAGAACTCAGAGGCGGAGGGGTAACTTGGTAGCTTGGACTTAGGAGACTGGGGAGCAGTCAATGGTAGCTCGCTGAAAGACCGTTGGCGCTGAGCTCTCAACTGAAGGTACAGAGCTGGAGACCACGAGGGGCTGAAAGGTGGTGAGAGGTGTGGAGTGTGGCGGCAGAGTGGTTGAATTTAACTGCTGTGATGGTCACATGAGGGGAAATGATTAAAAAAAAAAATTAACTGTGAAGATAGGCGTGAAGAGGAGGGGCTTGAGAGGAGGCTTGGTGCTTAAGGGCACACACTGCTCCTGAGAAGGACTCAAGTTATGTTCCCAGTGTTCACACCAGTGGCTCACAACCACCGCAATTCCAGCTGCAGGAGATCCCATGCCCTCTTCTGGCCTCCTTGGCACACACACGTATGTGGCATACACTCACATGGATACAAATAAAAAAAATAATAAAAAACTTTACATGAGGGGAAAAAAAAAAAAAAAACCCAAAGAGGTTGGGGCTGTGTCCAAAGCGTAGGCCAGACAATAAAGTCTGAACTTTGTGCTTCAGGCAAGAGGAAGAAGTTGGAGAAACTGTCAATAAGGGAAGAGTTAGCCGGGCGGTGGTGGCGCACGCCTTTAATCCCAGCACTCGGGAGGCAGAGCCAGGCGGATCTCTGTGAGTTCGATGCCAACCTGGTCTACAGAATGAGATACAGGACAGGCTCCAAAAACTACGAAGAGAAACTGTCTTGAAAAAAACCAAAAAAAAAAAAAAAAAAAAAGGAAGAGGTAAGAGAAAAAAAAACAAAAAAAAAAAAAAAAAAAGCCACTGGAGAGATAACTGTAAGGAAGACAGGAAGTGATTGGTTCAAGTGCTACAGAGGAGAAATGATTAGGCTGGCAGCTAATAACCATCGATGCCACTCGGTTTAGCCAGGACCCCGTGAAGGCTAGGCGAACATTTTCCCATTCTTGGAAACCCTTTCACCACTGCCTTTTGTGACAGGATCTCACTAAGCTGTTCAGGCTGGCCACGAACTTACAATCCTCCTGCCTCATACTCTCAAGTATCTAGGATTGTAGCCATGCGTCCCCTCACTCAGCTGAGGTCAGGTGTTGGTTTCAAACCAGGCGTCCTTCTTCGGCCAGGTGAGAATTTCTGCCATACTTAGCTGCTCAGGCTTAGAAAGGCGCGCCTGTGGTCTGAGCCAGTGACATTGCTGTCACTGGGACAGTTTGGGGATGGACTGCGTCCTGTCCAGAGGTAGGACTGGCTGCCTGGTTGCATGGGTCGGGAGCGAGGGAACCAGCGGTGAGTATCAAGGTCTGGGTCAGTGTCTCTGCTGTAATTGGGTGAGGTTTTCTTTCCATCCATGGATTGGAAGTATGGCCCTCAGAGTGAGGCTGGCGACGTAGTGGACCTTTAAGAGGAGGAACTTGGACCCTTAAGAGGCGGAGCTTGGTAGACTTATTCCTGGCCCCTCCCTGCTCAGGGGCTTCTTTTCTGGTTGTGGTTTCCCTCCTTCCCTCACACACTTCTGCCATTGTGCAGCCGTCTTCCGTAATGTGATACAATCCATGGTCCTTTCCAGGACCCACACTGTACTTTTTGGACTTTCAGCCTCCGAAACTCTGAGCTGAATCGTCTTCTCTTTATAAGTCACCAGCCCTAGTTTATCTCATGATCGTATCAGAAAAATGAACTAATACGATCTTCCGAACAGGGCATAGCCCAGAACATGGCTGTCTGTCCATCCTTGCCTTAGCTTCCTGCGCCGCTGGAACAAAGCACTCCGTGGGTGACTTAAGCCAACCGTCACAGGTACTGATCTGCTCAGAAACGAGAGGTTAAGGAACTTGTGTGCTTTATTGCACGCCCATCCTATTTGCATGAGTTTTAACCTTTGGGGTGACCAGGGATTTGGGGAGCTGTTGAGATTCATCTCTAGATTATCCTGTCATCTTGCTGGGCGTTTAAAAAGCCGATTCCACGCTGGTCAACAGAGAGAGACAATGTGTGTTTGTGTTTGTAGGCTAGTGGTTGGAGCACTGTACACAGCCAGCAGCAGCCTTGCGTAATGGTGAAAGCATAGACCTTTGCTGTCCTTGGAAAAGGAAATATGAAACCCTACACAGGACAACCTGGATTATATACAGTTGTATAACTCACACAAACAAAAGACATATTAAATACAGGAGCACAGCTGCTTCTAGGAAGAGACCAATGTGGGTGGAAAGACAAACAGATGGGTGATAGGTGACAGACAGATACCATAAAGATACAGATAAAATGAGAGAGGCTAATGAGAGACTAAGGAAACGAACGAGAGTGGATACTATAGTCTAAGGAATATTATTAATTAACTTTTGTACACTTGAAGTTAAAAAATAGTTGGGGATGTAGCTCAGTGGGAAAGCCCATACACATAAGAATAAGTATATAAAAGATCTTCTTTTTATTATTATTTTGTATGGGTACTAGTGTTTTGCCTGCATGTATGTCTGTGAAGCATGTACATGCCTGGTGCCCACAGATCCCAGAAGATGGTGTCAGATTCCCTGGGACTGGAGTTCCAGAGGGTTGTGAGGCAATATATGGATTCTGGGAATCGAACCTGGATCCTGTGGGAGAGTAGCCAGTGCTTTTAACCTCTGAGCCATCTCACCAGCCTGTAAATTAAATTGGGGGGTGGGGGCAGAAAGACACGCAAAATAGTGGAGTATCAGACTCACCCCGAAGATTCTAGTCTGTTTCTGGGTTCCCAAAGGGACCTGGCTAAACCTGAACTCCTGAGGAGGCCAACCCCCTGCCTGCCAAACTTAGGTTGGTGAGCCTGAGTGCTTCTTTTGTGACCACCTCTGAAACTAAGGGCTTGAAGAGCCTTACCTCACTGAAACGTCACAGCCACCTACCTGGCTGTTCACTAAATCTCAAGTTGCAGATCTCTCAAGTGGATCTGAGCCCATGGGGCAGTCGGGTTCTGCAAGGAGAATCAAAGCTAAAATGGGCTGCTGTTCTCCTTTGTTTTCCATTGCTGTGGTAAACAAGTAATTCCGGAAGGAAGGTTTACTCCACCTTACAGCAGCAGTCCTCAACCTGGCCTTCGAACGACCCTTTCACGGCCGTCGTCACCTAAGACCATCAGAAAACACAGATATGTACATTACGATCCGTAACCGTAGCAAAATTACAGTTATGAAGTAGCCATGAAAATGATTTTATGGTTGGGAGGTCAACACAACATGAGGAACTGGATTAAAGGGTCGAAGCATTAGGAAAGTTGAGTACCTTACAGCTTACAGCCCATCGTGAAGGGAAGCCAGAAGAGGAACTCAAGCAGGAACTGGGAGGCCGGGACTGAAGCAGAGCCCATGGCTTAATGGCTTTCTCCACATAACTTGTTCAGCTTGCTTTCTTATACTACCCAAGATCACCTGCCCAGGTGTGGCACTGCCCAGAGTGGGCTAGCTTCCCCCTCCCCATCATTAATCAAGAAAATTCCCCCACAGGCTTGAGGTTCCCAATTCTGAAAAGGTGTAGTTTGATTGGCAGACAGAGAGAGACTAATCCCCCAGGCTTTCCCTTTCCCATTCCATTTAGTTGTTAATGACAGTGAGCATCTCCTAGACCAGACATCTTCACAGTGTGGTCCCCAGACCAGCGGCACTGTTACCATCTGAGAAGCCATAAAAAAATCCAAATCCCCAGACCTGATCCCCAAACTCCAGTGATGGACTCCAGAGATCTGGCTTGAATCGACCATACAAGTGACTTTGGCACACGTTAAAGCTTGAGAACCATGCTCCTAGGCCAATGGCTTCACCCAGCAAGCGTTTCCAAATGCTGATGCCCATGCTTCACGACATCTTAGAGACTCCGATTTAACTGGTTTAGGATGCAGCCCACACAGAGATCTTTTTAAAGCTCCACAGGTGATTGACGACCACAGCCTGGACTTTCTGAAGCAGTGACTTTCCTCAAGAACAACCAAAGGCATGTTTGTAGTCTTGTGAAGCTGCAGGGACTAGCAAGTGTGGGAGCATCCTGATTCCCAATGTTGAGTTGAGTCCTAGCTCTTCAAGTCCATGCCTGCCCCAAGAGGCACAGCTGGAAATGTTCTTGGGCTAAGGAGGCACAAACTTAGTAGTTTGAGCACTTTCCTAAGCCTTTCTTCCTTTCAGCTCATAAATTTAGTCTTTAGTGAATGTTGAGAAGATGCAGAGCAGAAAATACCAATCACCCTGGGAATAATTTAATAGAGGAAATGAGATCTGTACGTGGCGTAGTAAAAGGTTAATATTACCAGCTATTACCATCTCATTCTTCCTTAGATTTATGTGTTTTGTGCTAAAGCTCTTGTCACCTCACTTAGCACATCTCCAGTATTAGCAGGGTCCAACCAACACTTGTCTAATGAGTGGATTCACTAATCAATCAATCAATCAGTCAGTCAATCCATAAATTGCATCCCTGAGGGAGAAGCTGAATCTGTCTTTATTTGGCGCCCAGAGTCCAGCATGTCTCTGCTCTTAGAGTGAACCCAGAGTGGGCAAGAAGGAGTAAGGAGTGTGGTAGTCATCAGAACCAGTGACTGATGAATTCCAGGTCTCTATTCCAGAATATGAGGATGCCCCACTTCCCCTTCCCTTGGATGTCTTCATGGTCATGTGAGTTGTCTAGGCCATTGAAATGAACCAAGTGTTGCTTTGCCTCCATTGATAAGCTTTAAGAACCAAGTAGGGGTCTGGGGAGTTGTCCAGCAGTAGCATGCTTATCTAGGATGTGCAAGACTCTCTCGCTTTGATCCCAACACTGAAAGAAAGAGAAAAGAAACAATAGATATGGAGAGACTAATTTTCCATAGGGTAGCTCATCATCTGGGTTGACTTGAGATCAAGGTATGGCATTTTCAGTGCTAAAACTGGGTTAGTTCCAGACAGCCCAGAGTTAGTCAGCCACCAGGACAATTATGAGCCTTTTAGCTATCACCACTCCATCAGCATGGGTCCAGGTATGAAGGTGAGCAGAGCCAAACTGTTACTGGAGTCTCAAAATGTTTAAACAGCTTTCCTGTGGGCATGTTGCTGCTGAAGGTCAGAGGGAGTAGATTCCAGACTATATCTGCCTCATTTCAGAGATCATTTTTTTTTTCTTTTTTTCTTTTTTTTTTTTTGGTTTTTCGAGACAGGGTTTCTCTGTGTAGCTTTGCGCCTTTCCTGGAGCTCACTTGGTAGCCCAGGCTGGCCTCGAACTCACAGAGATCCGCCTGCCTCTGCCTCCCGAGTGCTGGGATTAAAGGCGTGCGCCACCAACGCCCGGCCAGAGATCGTATTTTTATGTGTTATTGCTCCTGGATACTAGTAGTTTCTATTTCAGGATTTTATTTGATTATTTGGGTGTAAGATACAAATCTCTGTTTTGAGTATAAGACACAATGAGTACTTCCATTTTGTTCCTTTTTTAAAAAAAAAATTTAAGTGTATGGATGGATGTTTTGCCTGCATGAATATCTGGGCACTGTGTGTGCCTGGTACTTGAGAAAGCCAGAATTGGGTAACAGATCCCCTAGAAATGGAGTTACAGACGGTTATGAACCTCCATGTGGGTGCTGGGAATCGAACTTGGGTTCTCTGGAAGAGCAACCAGTGTTCTTAACCGATGAGTCATTTCTCCACCTGTCTATCTTGTTCCAGTTTTTTTGTTTGTTTGTTTGTTTTTGTTTTTGTTTTTTGTTTTTTGTTTTTTCTCGAGACAGGGTTTCTATGTGTAGCTTTGCGCCTTTCCTGGAACTCACTTTGGAGACCAGGCTGGTCTGGAACTCACAGAGATCCGCCTGCCTCTGCCTCCTGAGTGCTGGGATTAAAGGCGTGCGCCACCACCGCCCGGCTTGTTCCAGTTTTTATAGACAAGGTTCTACAATGGCATAGAGAAGGTCTATCCTCAAATCACCGGATGTCACTCATTTATGAACACATGGTCCTTGTACGGCTGTTGTGAGCTCTACAAAGATGGAGGGAGGCTATGCTTCCCTCAAGAGCACACAAAGCAGGAGCAGATGTGTCCGTGGCTTCCTATATAACGCAGAAGCTGATAAGTGTTATTGAAATGTTTTATGTATGGTTGTGTTTTGAAATTTTACTACAATAAGAACATATTAGTTTATTATTTATTTATTTTGAAACTACATCCTGTGGGCTGGAGAGATGGCTCAGTGGTTAAGAGCATGGGCTGCTCTTCCAGAGGACCCGGGTTCAATTCCCAGCACCCACATGGCAGTTCACAACTGTCTATAACTCCGGTTCCAGAGAATCTGACCCCTTACACAGACACACATATAGGAAAAACACCAATGCATATAAGATGAAAATAAAATACTGAAAAGAAAAAGGAAACTACCCCTGCATAGCCCAGTCTGGCCTGATTCGCTATGTAGCTGAAGATGACCTTGACTTCCTGACTCTCCTGCCTCCACAATAAAGTTTCCTGGATAGTTTTACAAATCCACCTGAGCCTTTATTTCAGTTCCTTGAATAAGAAGTCAAGAACTTTGAAACGCTTGGCCCAGACCCCAACTACAGGTAACAGGCAGCGCGAGCCGCTACGTTTGGCTTAAGTGTATATTAGTTTGGGGTATTTGTTTTTGAAACAGGGTGCTCTCTATGCAGCTCTGGCTGGCCTGGTACCCACTATGTAGGTCCAGCTAGTCTCAAACTCAGAGACCTGAGTGCTGGTTTTAAAGGAGTGCACTACCATGCCATATATATATATATATATATATATATATATATATATATATATAATGATTTTAAAAACAACACTTCAGCTGTGCAGTGGTGGCGCACGCCTTTAATCCCAGAACTTGGGAGGCAGAGCCAGCCGGATCTCTGTGAGTTCGAGGCCAGCCTGGTCTACAGAACAAGATCTAGGACAGGCACCAAAACTATACAGAGAAACCCTGGGTCGAAACCAAAAAAAAACCACTTCAAGACAGCTCAAGTATCTTTAGTCTGCAGGTTACCGATTCTCATTGCCATAATACCTACAGAAAGTGCGCTAAGACCTTCCCTTTGTGAAGGTCAGTACCATTTGTTTGAAAGTGATATAACAAGCTGGGCCTAGTGGCTCATGCCTTTATTCCCAGCACTCGGGAGGCTGAGGCAGGCAGATCTTTGTGGGTTCAAGGCCAGCCTTGTCTAAATAGTGAGTTCCCAACCAGCCAGAGCTACATAGTAAGACCCTGGAGGGGGAGGGAGATCTGCTGCATTTACCAGCCTTCTTCATTAAGAAGGGAGCTCAGATTGCCACTGTGTTCTAGTTCCTCTTTTACCCTGTGTGGCCCAAGTCTGCAAGCCCACTGGGCAGGAATCTCTGCCATGGGTCAAAGCCAGCTAAGTGATCCAAACAAGAATATCTGTGACTAATGATTGCTTGACCCTCCGTAGGAATCCTTCCCACCCATCTGCAGGCATTCACAGAAAGCCTTATCTAGTGAGAGGTGGTGACCAGGTGTGTAGCGGAGGTAACTTGAAGCCTAGTCCTCAAAGATAACTGGGTTCTCTTTCCTGCTCTGGGGAAAGCGCTAGTTGGGCAGCCTCGGGGATAGAGTGAGGTTCTGCTCACTGGCCTGAGGAGACAGTAAGGACCAAACACACGCATGTTAAAACCATTCGGGGAATTCGTGAAACAATAAGCAAACAGGCAAAACCTGCTTTGAAATGTGTTATAACTTTGATGCTCCTTGCAGGGTAGGTTTTCTTCGTTGTCTGGATCCGGGCATCCCCTGGGTCTTTCCCGTTAGAGTGGTGAGTGTCCTTGGAGAGTTTGAGATGAGGAGGGACTAATGCCGACGATCATGCCATGAAGAGCCACGGTAGCTAAGTGATGTAGTGCAGAGGGCTGGCATGTCCTATTCCAGGCAAGAGGTCTCTCAGCGTTTTTGTTTTATTTTGTTTTGTTTAGTTTGGTCTTTTCAAGACAGATTTTCTCTTTATAACAGTTCTGGCTGCCCTGGAACTCACGTTGGAGACCAAAACCAGGCTGGCCTCAAACTCACAGAGATCCACCTGCCTCTGCCTCCCGGGTGCTAGGATTAAAGGCATGCACCACCACCGCTCAGCCTCTCTGAGCTTTCTGGGTGAATATTTACCACTGATTAAACCAGACACATACTCAAGTGTCATATGTGTGGCATCTTTGCCCAAAAGCAGCACACAGTGAACCTTTGCATGGGTTGCTGAGCATCCGAACTCAGGTCCTCACATTTACAGCTAGCGCTTCGCCTGCTGAATCATTTCCCCAGCCCTCAATTCCATAATCGCAGTGACTGAATTTCCAGTTAACCGGGGACCTGGTCTCAGAAGACTTACGTCTACGAAAGTCTATCCACAGACGATGTGGTTGTATCAAAACCTTTTTTTATGGCATTTGTTGATTTCATGTGGGCACACACTTGCAACAGAGCACATGTTGGTCAAAAGACAACTTGAAGGAACTGGTTCACTCCTTCTACAGTGTGAGAATTCCTTGGCTTTACTGCTAAGCCATCTCACCAGCTTTACACTGCACACACACCCCCGCCCCCCTTTGTCTTCCAAATATAAGAAAACTTTTTGTTTCTCGGGCTTCTTCAGGTGCTTGTCACTGCCTCTGCCTCAGTTGTGAGACACCCCGGAGTGGGTCTGTTGGAAGCAGTGGTGGGGTACGTCCACAGAGGCAGGAAGACAGCTCAGCAAAGGCGCACTGCTTGTAAGGGCTGGTGAAACCCAGACCAAGTAGCTAGTAGCGTGAGGCCCCATGGAAGCAAAACATTTTCATTAAAAAACAGACAAAGCAAAACAAAAAAAACCAACCCTGAAATGTGCCAGTGTACCATAATCTGTTTATGAAATGGATTTTAAGATCATTTCAATGCATGCCAGGCTTTCAAAAGATGTTTGTTTTAAAGAGTACAGTTGGCTTTTAGTCAAAAACTGAAGTTTCGGTAATGCACCAAGACAATTGTAGAGTAATTATTGGCCACAAACGACCAGGTGCCCAACTAAGCCTGTTCTACTCATGTATGAGAGTGAAGCCAAGTCAAAAAATGCCCTGCCTAGCTATAGTCAGAGGTTCAAAAGCCCAGTCTTTGTCATCAGGGAAGAATCAATTTAAAAAGCAAAGCCATTATTAGGGACAACCAGGCACCCTGTGGTAAATACCTTTTGTTAATGCACATTGAGAACTGAACTTTCTCACGTTTGATAGAGTCCTGATGCCAAGAAACCTCAAACCAAGCCAGGTCTAAGGTTCTTTTCTTTTCTGGAGGTCTGACATCAGCTCTGTGGGAGGTGCACGATGGGAAAGTACTGGCTTTGGAGACCCATGGTTCTCCTAGCCATCATCTGCCAACAAAGGCCTGGTCCCTGTTCTCTCTTGAACAGATTGTATTAGCATCAAAGTATGACCTTGAGAGTGTCCTGGGGAAGAAAAATATAACAAGACCTAAAATGCACTTCTTCAGTCTACATAAGGAAGCTATTTCCTAACCCCTGAGCCATAAAAAGCCCAAATACATATATTTGAGTTCATAAATTTTACTTAATTATGATGATGACATTGTAGTAAGTCTTTGTTTCTTCCTATTAGTGGAGAGAACTCCAATGTGACACCTTTGTACTTTGTAATGATGAGGCTTTTGTATTTGTTTTCTGTGTGCTTCTCAAAGTGTGTATATTTTATATGTGTATATAATTAAATTGAAAAAGACAGCCTGTCACATGGTTGCTACACGCAGATGTAAGGCTGAAGACCGGGTCCAAGATTAGAGCAAACCTCATTCTTGCCCTTGACCCTTGTCCTGTGAAGCACTTGGATCTCCCCCAAACAGCTGGTGGACGCAAAGAGTCCTGTGTGCTCTTTCACCAGTAACAATGGTGAGCTAGCTGAGCTCATCGATTGTGAACTGTGAGTCAGGAGCTGCATGTGTGTGTTCTCTCAGAGACCTCTTAGTGTCCTTTCTAGGTTGGTGCCTTTCCACATTTCATTCATGAGAAAGTCAAGGAAAAGAGAGCAGGTTATTAAACTGAATTGTGTAGACTTCTCTACTTCTGTAAATCAAAAAGGGCAAATATCAGCAAATTCATGTTCTTCAATCACCTACTTCCCCAGTATCACAGTGAGTGGGCACAATGGGAGGAATTGTTTGTGGTTGTGGAGGTAAGAGGTTGATGAGAGGGTATCTTCCTCAATCTCTCTCTACTTTATTCTTTGAGATAGTCTCTCCCTGAACCTGAAGCATCCTGATTCAGCTAGACCAGCCATTCACCACACCCCAGGGATCCTCCAGTCTCTGCCTTCCCAGTGCTGGGATTACAGATGGGTGCTGGGGGTCAAACATGGGTACTCACGCTTGTGCGGTAAGCACTTTACCAACAACCATCTGCCTACTCCCCCAGCTCCAGAGTTTGAACCCTCAACGTTCCCAAAAAGAGAGCTCCATATTTATTCTTCAGATGATAGGCTGGGCTTGGAGCAAACACACACACACAAAAAGATACATGACTATCAGTAGACTGCTTCCTTTCGTCTGCTCCCATGGAATCTTCTGATTGCAACTGTTCTCTCTATTCAGGTCCTGGTGCAAAAGTTGACTGGGATTACCCTGTCTATGGCTATCTTAGTTATATTTCATTGCTGTGAAAAGACACCATGACCAATGCAACTTTTTTTAAAAAGCATTTATTTGGGGGCTTGTATACAGTTTTGGAGGGTTAGTCCATCATCATCATGGATGGGAGCAGGCAGGTAGGCATGGTGCTGGAGCAGTAGTTGAGATCTTACATCTGATCTGAAAGTTGCAGGTGTGGAGAGAGAAAAACTGGAGACATACCTCTTCCAACAAGGCCATCTAATCCTTCCTAAATAATCCGCAAACTGAGAACCAAGCATTCAAATATATGAGCCTATGGGGCCATTCTTATTCAAACCCCCACAGTGAACTTGTCTTGCCCTAAACTAGCCCATCAAATCAACTGTTAATCTGGTTCCCCCACAACCTGCTCATCTAAAATTATCTCCCTCTCACAATGGCACAGAGCCACAGCCTTATCCCCAGGGGAGCTTCCCACTGTGTGAGCCATCAGAGTGTAGCTATGACCACGTGAAGTCTTCCGGAGCCACTGTTGACAATTAACTTGTAAACCTTACAACTGTCCTGCTTACACACTGCTGATTGATTTTGTGAACTCGGGATTTGGACCAAGTGACTGTCCCTTGGAAGTTGAGCTGTAGGTAGGTAAGACCGGAAGCATGGAGATAAATCAAGTCTCTCAGACCTGACAGTACCATTACAAACTGTACTAGCCAGTCCCAACATTTTACGGATTAGGAAACTGATATTCAAGTACTAAATCCTAAGAGTCTTGATTTTCAGGGGCATGGGGTATAGGATTTCTAGTGTTCAAATCAGGGAAAGTCCTGGACAAGCTATGGCAAGTTGCCCACCATCAAAGATGTGAAGTCTCATACTCTTCTGCCTCTCTGGACAGATGGGATCTAAACAGGCTTGTCAGGCTCCCCAGTTGCACAGTATAGCTCAAATGCAGGTTTATCACAATGGCTCTGCTGAGCAGCCAGTTCCCCAGGCATGGGTGTGGATGTCAGAGGGGAGCAGCTGCAGTGTGTCTGACTCACAACTGACCAGACTCTTAGCTATGGCAACAACAACATGTGAGAAGGTTGCTTACATGGAGTCTGTCTCTCAAAATGGGGCTGTGGTCTCGCGTATTCATAATATGTTGGGGGGGTGGGGGTGACTGCTTACTGTTCTAAGTGGCTTCCTATAGGCCGGGAATGGAGAAGTGTGGAACAGAGAGACAGATCAGCAGGACGCCCCATGCTCTGACTTCCTTTTTCAAAAGTTTCCTCATTCGGAGGCTTTGAGTCCTGCAATACTCAGTCATCCTTGGCCAACTCTGGACTTTTTCCTTAAATGTCAAACCCCTCATTTAAAATTTTTTCCTGGTTTTACTTCTCCTCCTGGGCTATTTTACTCCTAGCCTTTGGTTGTTGGGTAGTTATTTCCTGTTCCCACAGCCTCCTCTGCTTTGTATGCTTCACATCCAGGCTCTACCTAATCCTCCAACTCCTATGGACTGAACAAAGCGAGGCAGAGGGGGACACGTGACAAAATAATGCCAAGGCTTCAGGCAAAATGTTGACCGCTTGAGTTATATGTATATAGGTCCTTTCTCTTCCTTACAAGCATCCTTTCAGATCATCTGAACATCCTAAACTCCATCCTTTAATAACAACTTCTTCTTCTTCTTCTTCTTCTTCTTCTTCTTCTTCTTCTTCTTCTTCTTCTTCTTCTTCTTCTTCTTCTTCTTCTTCTTCTTCTTCTTTTTCTTTTTGAGACAGGCTGGCCTAAGTCTTATGTAATTAGAATGAGTTTGAATTTCCTATCCCCCTACCTCTACCACCTGAGTTCTAAGATTATAAATGTCTGCCACGATGCCTGGTTTATGCTATGCCGGGGAATCGAGCCCTAGGCTTCATTATTGCTGGCAGACACTTCCAACTGAACCATATCCCCAGCCCCTAAAACCTAGCTATTCAATAATTTGTCCTTGTTGTCAACTACCACCAAAATGACCTTAGTGCCCATGTGACAGATTTACTAACCTGACAAATTAACCTTGGATAATGACTTCAAAAATGAACCTCAACTATGACCCACAAATTTAATACCCCTACTGGGCTATCTTAACATGTTAATGAACCTAGTCCCAGAGGAGGGATTTTGGAGTTGAAGGAGACTGAGGTGGTGGTGGAAAGTAGGGTTGGTTATTTTGGGGAAGAGGTCGATGACAGGGTTTGTCAAATTTAGCAAAGAAAAATACAGACCAGCCCGTTGAATTTGTCTTTCATCTAAACAGCAAACATTATCTGGTATAGGTATATCCATGAGTGCTACTTATTCTCAAAGTCAATTTTAGCTGCTCATCCTGTATTTTATTTGCAACCCTATCGCCTGTGGTATAGAGAGCCAGGATCACTGTGGAGTTTGGGACAACTTCCAAGAGTCTGGCAGGAGAAGAACAACCCCATCGGTGAGGGGATCACGTGGTACAGTCGGGTGAAGTAGCTGCCCCCAAAGCCAGGCGAGCTGATGCAAGGGGGCATCTGAGGCCGGCCTGAACGGAATGCTCCTGGAGTCCGGCCTAGCTGCAGGAAGGCAGGCATGCTCGCTCTGCTGGATCCTTCCCAGACGGTGGAGTGTCTGGTTCCAACAACTGAGCTGTCTGATAGGCACCGACCTAGAACGTTATTTTTAGGCCCAAGAAAGGAGTGGCAAGGTTTTAAAAATAAGGTAACAGATAAAGGGGGGCTGCATTCAGGCAGCTCACTCCTGAAAGAGAGTTCAAGACCAGGAACCACAATTCAGAGGCCTACTCCAGTCAAATCTGGAAATGGTTAGTGCTGACAGCTTTCTGTCAAGAAATGTCATTGACCCCACAATTTTCCTTTACTTTTGTCACAACAAAGGTCATCAACTTCAAGAAAATTGCTTTTGCCACCCATATCCTTTTGTTTTCAACTAATAAAGAGGCTGATTTGTTATCTGTTGTGTCTGTGCTGGACACACCCAGCCTGTCCCTTCCAGATCTATCTCTTTGGCCCTCCACAGCCAGCTCTGAGGCCTTAGAAGGTACTTTTCCCTCCAGGTTCTTAGGCCCAGCCAATGTCGGGCCTTGTGCAAGCATTTGGAGCGTGGAAAAGCAGAAGTCTAGAATGCTGTTGTGTGTGTCCATTAAGATGCTCCTGGTTGAGCAGGGTGTGGTGGTGCTGCACACCTTTAAACCCAGCACTTGGGAAGCAGAGGCGGGTGGGTCTCTGTGTACTGGAGGCCAGCCTGCGCTGTATAGTGAGTTTCAGGACTGCTGCTAAAGCTACGTAGTGAGACCCTGTCTAGAAAAAACAAACAAACAAACAAACAAACAAACAAAAAACACTGCTCATGGTTCAGCAGCCTGGTAAAAGGCTCAGTAAGAAAGGAACAGATGAATACTTCAACGTGATGAATAATCTCACTGCCTTGTGCTTGCTGGGGAAATGACAGTACCACTGATGGGCAGAAGGACAGGAATGTCCTCTGTCACTATTACCAACCTTTACTAAAGGCACTAACAGTCGTGGTTAGACTCTCTAGGGACTTCACAGAGGTTAGGGTGCAGCTCAGTGGTATTTAATATGCAGAAGGCCCTTGGTTCGATTTATGACAGTGTCCCTCCAAATTCTAAATATAAAAATGGAAAAAGAAGAAAAATGTTTTTTCTTCTTTACATGGGGTGTGACTCTATGCTTTTGGACTTGAGACTCAACTGAAAACTTCATAAATAGTAAGACAATTTGATAAAGTATGCAAAATTAATATGTAGACACAATTAGCCTCATACATACAAGCAATAACCTGTCCAACAACATACTTATTTAAGTAGCAAAAAACAAAAAACAAAAAGAAAAATGCGTAGAAATGGATTTGACAGGAAATGTGCAGTCCTAACTGAAGAAAACTTTAAAAGAAAAAAAAAACAAAGGACTCAAAAAGTTTCAAATGCGTAGACAGACATACATGGATATGAAGTATTTTAATGGTTAAAATGTCACCTCTCTTTTAATGACTATTTTAACATGATCCCAATTAAAATACCAACTTATTTTCCCTTTATATTTGATAAGATGATGATTAAATTTTTTTTAGAATGAGGGGGAAAATAGTCAGAAATACTTTGTTTTGGGTTCTGTTTATTTTTTGAGACAGGGTTTCTCTGTGCAGCACTGACTGTCCTGGAACTCACTCTGTAGACCAGGTTGGCCTCGAACTCACAGAGATTCGCCTGCCTCTGCCTTCTGGGTGGTGGGATTAAGGGAATACACCACCACTACTGGCTGCCAAAAGTATTCTGAGTGTTAAAAGTCTCTTATCTGCTTCCAAGGATCACAGCCTTTAAGTATACTACAGACTGTGGACACTAGTTTTCTTGTCTGTTCAAGGATATGGGAAGCTTACTTCCTACCTTACCTATTTCTGTATTATAAGAAAACTTACTTGTGTTCTGAAAGGTTCATGTGGCTCAAAATCTAAAAGCTATGTATTTTAAATTTGGGAGTTGGAGAAGTCACCGAGTGTTAGAGTGTCTGGCCGCAGAAGGCCCAAGGTCCTAGGTTCAGTCCTCAGCACCATATAAGACAAATAAATAAATATGACTATGTGAAAATTTAGAATCATAAAGTTAAAAGGCATACTAGGAAAAGTGTCCTCAGCTCGTATCCTAGACAAAGCACTAATTTCCTTTATATAAAACTCACTGCTAGAAATACTGTAAAATTAAATACTCTTTGTACACAAAACATTACCAGAAATAAATTAGATTAAAAATTGGCAATCCCATAGAAAAATGAGCAATAAGTATTTATGTATCTATTGGTATAGTCTAAAATCTGTCTGTGGGACTACAAATTAATACTATTCTATGGGACGCAATTTTGCAAGATCCATTAAACTAATAAGCACACATATCCTTGACTCAAATCTTTATAATTGCTTTATCATATGACTGTGCTTGACACAATAACTAGCCTGATTTAACCATTGTACAGTGTGTGTGTGTGTGTGTGTGTGTGTGTTATAACATCACATTATAGCCAGAAATATACACTGCTATTATTCACCAACTAAAAGTAAATCTTTAATTTATAAATGACTGAGATACAAAGCCACTTATGAAATCATTATTTACAATAGCAACGTTGTGAGCAACACAACATGTGTTAATATGAAATCAGTCCAGTGAATCATAATTCATCAGAGTAATGAAATATTATTCAGCAATACAAATGAAATATATAGAAAGAGAACGAAGATGTGCTGTATAACAGCCTACAGTGCAGGTCCTCATAAATATAATTCAAAATTTGGTCACACTGGACTAGGGACGAAGCTCAGAGGTGGAGGACTTGTCAAGCATGCATGAGGTTAGCGCTGAAAACAAAACCTCTCTTTGGGTCGGTAAAAAGATTCTGCAAAAGGCACTTGCTACTAAACATGACAGCTTAACTCAGTCCTCGGAACTCACATGGTAGGAGGGAAAAACTGATTCCCCTGTGTTAATATTCATGCATTGGCACCTGCACACATGCACATTAAATAAATAAATGAATGTAATAATAAAAAAAACTTCAAACAATTTTTGGTAACATGTCTAAAGTATTTTAAGTGAGAAGCACAGGTGTGCAGCAGTGTGCGCTGCATTACCTTCTCTAGGTACAAGAAAACATTAACTATATTATTAGTGTTTTATATACATTTCAAAGAACAGTCATGGTGAAGGGGAGAAAAGGGGAGGAAATCAAGAGGATGAAAAATGTATGGAAGCCTTTTGAGTGGTACACACCTTTAATCCCAACACTCAGGAGACAGAAGCAGGTAGATCTCTGTGAGTTCGAGGCCAACCTGGTCTACAGAGTGAGTTCCAGGCAAGCCAGGACAACATAGACTCTGCTTAAGAAAACAGACCGTCTCTATCTCCAGACTTAGTTCCTTTCATATCAGAACATTCCGGAGTAGGTAGGAAAATGAGGTTTTGTAAATATCTATTAACAAGAGGATACACAAGATTAGATACACAGGGGGCTGGAGAGATGGCTCAGAGGTTAAGAGCACTGGCTGCTCTTCCAAAGGTCCTGAGTTCAATTCCCAGCAACCATATGGTGGCTCACAACCATCCATAATGAGATCTGGTACCCTCTTCTGGCATGCAGGGACACATGCAAGCAGAACACTGTATAAATAATAAATAAATAAATAAATAAATAAATAAATAAATAAATAAATCTTAAAAAAAAATTACATACACAGAGTCTTCACTTCAGCTGAACATGTAGCGCTCTTGCCAACCAGCAGTTGATATTTTACATTTGCTCTAATCAAATGCAGCAAAACCTTGTGTTAGACAAGAGCCTCCCCACATCCTAACAGAGCAGCATGTTGTTAGGAGAAACCCTAGGCGTTGGCATTTTACTCACGTGATCATTCAGTCAGTTAGCCAACAGCCCTGTATCCCTATAAAATGAAAAGTAAAAACTGCCAGGAGGAAGGACAGTTTCAAACTCTTGAGGAGTAGAAGTCTTAGCGAACTCCCTATTTTGATCTTGAATAATCTCTCTCTCTCTCTCTCTCTCTCTCTCTCTCTCTCTCTCTCTCTCTCTCTCTCTCTCTCTCTCTCTCTCTCTCTTTTAGTTTTTCGAGACAGGTTTCTCTGTGCAGCCCTGCTTGTCTTAGAACTCACTCTGTAGACCAGGCTGGCCTTGAACTCACAGAGATCCACCTGCCTCTGCCTCTGCCTCTGCCTTCTGAGTGCTGGGATTAAAGGTGTGCATCATCACTACCCAGCAAGAATCTCTAAGTATCTCAAGCTCAGATGAGTATTTCATTTTGAAAACTTTTAAATTTGTGTATATGTATGTGTCTGTGTTTGTGTGTATATGCGCACGTGCCTGTGGATGCCTGCAGAGGCCACAAGAGGGCAACAGATTCTCAAGGATTTGGAGTGGCAAGTGCGTGTGAGCTGACCCATGAGTGTTCTGGGATTCCTGTGCTCAGGAATCTTCTTGCTCTGCAAGAAGAGCAAATGCTCTTAATTATTGAGGGACCTCTCTAACCCCCCAAAGGCATTTCTTTTCATTATGTCAAATAACAAACATTTATTTAAAAAAAAAAGCGCAACTAAATATTTTTATTTAGGGATTGGCAGTAGTCTAGTGTTATATTAATATTTTTCACGGAGTATGATTTTATCCCACCTCCCTTTCATTTTATTTATTTTGTGTGTGTCTGTGTACATGTGTATGCACATGTGTGTGGGCATTTGTGTGTCATTACATGCTGATGGAGGTCAGAGGACAACTTTTGGCAATCAGTTCTCTCCTGCTATGTAGGTTCCGGGAATGAAACCAAGGTGGTCAGGTTTGGCAGCAAGCACCTTTACCTGCTGAGTTATCTCATTGGCTCAAATTTGGTTTTCAAACGGTCATGTCAGGACATATAACCACTCCTCCTCTTCATAAGTAATTCCAAATGCATTCTCAGCCTCCTGGCAACTTCCATTTTACAGTTCAGGAAACTGTCAGTGAGTTTGGGCAACGTTCCCAGGATCACACAGCTGTTAAGGAGCTAAACCCAGATCTGCCTACATAGTACCTACATTCTCTGCACCATGGCACCCAGCAGGAGTTTTGAAAATATAGGTAGAGGGCTGGAGAGATGGCTCGGCAGTTAAGACCACAGGCTGAAGCCAGGCGGTGGTGGCACATGCCTTTAATCTCAGCACTTGGGAGGCAGAGCCAGGCGGATCTCTGTGAGTTCAAGGCCAGCCTGGTCTACAGAACAGGACACCAGAACAGGCACCAAAGCTGCACAGAGAAACCCTGTCTTGAAAAAAAAAAAAAAAAAAAGACCACTGGCTGCTCTTCCAGAGGAACTAGTTTGGATTCCCACCACCCCATGGCAGCTCCCAACCATCTGTCACTTTCCAGACCTGGGGGATCTGAAGACTTCCTCTGGCCTCCTCAGGCACCAGGCATGCACACAGCACACAGACATACATCTAGGCAAAACACTCATACATATAAAATAAATAAAAATTTGATATACATGCAAACAAAATGCAATTTGTAAAGAACTGCTTGAGTACGATTTCTATTTGAATGTTAAAGCTTCAGTTCCCTCATAGAGAATATCTTAGAGATAACCACACCATAAGTGTAAATGCAATGTGTTTCTGAGGTCCGCGTTGCTTGTCAGATGACCATGGGTCCCATTAGCACCAATCATTACCTGTCTTATATTAAATGCAGTTCTGATCCCCCTGTTATACTTATTTGCCTTTCGTCCTCAAAACTTCTTGGAACTTCATCTTTTCTTTGACCTGCTCTGCTCTATACCTTTTGAGTAGCCACTTCAAGTATGTCGTGTCTTTAAAGACGCTATAACGTTTAAACACTTTAACAGTTTTTTTAAGGTACCTAATTATCCTTTTGTGATTATATGTGTTCATGCCTCCCTCTCCCTCCCCATCTCTCTGTCTCTCTGTCTCTCTGTCTCTCTGTCTCTCTGTCTCTCTGTCTCTCTCTCTCTCTCTGTGTGTGTGTGTGTGTGTGTGTGTGTGTGTGTGTGTGTGTGTGTGTGTGAAAGAATTACTCAATTGCTTCTCCACCTTGTCCTTTGAGACAGGGTCTCTCTCTGGACATAAAACTCATCGGTTCAACCAAACTAGCTAGCCAGCAGACCGCAGCGGTCCTTCTCCTCTGCCTCCCCAGTGCTAGGATTACAGATGTACTTGCCACCCACAGCTTTCGTGTGGTAGACCAAACTAAGGATTAAATGCAGGTCCTCAGACTCGCACAGCAAGTACTTTACCCACTGAGCCCTCTGCTTGGCCCCTGATTGTCCTTTTAACCATATCTCCACTTACAATACACTCTTTTACCTTTTCTACTCGAACCTTCCAAGAAACAGTCTATTCTTTCCTTTCCTTTCCTTTCTCTGCGTTTGTTTATCCATTTATTTTTTAGACAAGGCCTTATTATTTAGGCCAAGGAGGCCTGGAATTTGTCATCCACTCTTGCCTTAGCCTACTGAGCTCTGGGATTACAGGCAAGTGCCGACACACCTAGCCAAGGCATTAGCTCTTTGGTGAATTACCAATTCATAGTACACTCAGAGCAGATGTAAATATGATATTTCAGATAAGAAATTGATCCTTAGCAAAAGAGATAGTTGGAGCAAAGTACCATGATCCAATCTGGTATTGACTGGAGGTTGGCTTTGAGGACTTTGGACCATGGACTCAGACTGTGAAGCTGGAATCAAGTTCCTTTGAGTGATATTCTTCAAATTCACCCATGAACTACTAACAATCAGATCCAGGGTTTTAGAGGCCCTTATAATTTCCTTTTATGTGTTTACAGATTTGGGTCAATGGCAGAGACTGACAAGCAGCAATCAAGGCAAGGGTATAGGAAGCAAGATCCTTAGGTTCTCCCAGTATGGCTTCTTTTGCTTCCCTAATGGAGTTCCCCTTACTATGCCCACCACAAATAAATTAATAAATAAATGCCTACAGAGAAAAAGAAAAGGGAATAAAAGTAAATTTATGAGGATCTTAATTTGAATTTCAATATGAAAAACACAGCTATTATAGCTTTATTACACCCAATAGTGTAGAATTATGTTTCATCCTTCAAATTATGCCACATACTAAAGGGTCAGGGGCAAAATTATGGTATAGATCATGAGCTCTATGGTGTTTAATTATTCACAAAACATTGGGGAGGTATTTCACGGCCTAGCCTGATCCCATGAAAAGAGCAAAGGCTTTTGGAACGAGCTAGGATTGCACAGGAGCTCTGTCTTGGAACTTCAGCTGAGTGACTGAATCACAGAACTATGTGACCTTGGCCAAGTTCCCTGATCAAACCGAACCAGGCTTTATCACCTGGAAACGGTCATTGTGAAGATTAGTAACGGATTACTAAAGGCAGCAGGAAGCAGAGCTTTCCTCACAGTGCTCAAGGGAGCCAAGTCTCCGCGGACCCTTCCCACTGCAAACACAACTTGATCGAGTCAAACTGAGTTTGAGAAGACCCGCTGTTTGTATCTGACCTGCCAACTGCAGTGGGCAACCGAAAAGACATATTTACTGCTGCTCATAATTCAAGCTCCCCAATCTCCTGGAGTGGGTGAACTTCAGAAATGCCTCCCTAATGTTCCTTTTCAGAAGAATCAAAAGCAAAGCAAAACAAAAACAGCCGAAGAAAACATCTACCTTATCACTCAATATTGTCACAAAACATAAGGCCTTTCGTTGCTGTTTGCTGTGGTCGGAACAGCGTCTCACTTCATCACCAGGCGGGCCTCCGACCTGCCATCATCCTGGCTCAGCCTCCCAGGTCCTGAAACACAGATACACAACAGCAAGCTGGGCTCACAAAACATCTACCCATCTAGTCAACATTTAAAGCCTTTCAAGAAGATACAGCTGGGCCTGCTAGATGGCTCGGCATGTAAAGGTGCTTGCCACCAAGCCTGACGACCTGAGCTTGATCCTCAGGAGGAGAGAAGTGACTTCTGAAAGTTGTCATCTGGTCTCATGTGCTGTCATGGCATGAACGTGAAAACATGTACGTGAACACACACACACACACAATAAATAAATACAATGTAAAAAGGATAACACTGAAAGTGACAGTGCGGGGTACTATAATTTGAGCCAATCTGATAAGAATTGTTTACGCTAAGAACAAAGAGTTCAGGAGGGACTAGACAGGAAAGAAAAAGAAATAGATAATAGGAGGAGCTTTTTAAAAAATGCAGTTCAGGGGGCTAGAGAGATGACTCAGAGGTTATGAGTACTGGCTGCTCTTCCAGAAGACCCAGGTTTGATTCCCAGCACCCACATGATGGTAAACTACTGTCTGTAACTCCAGTTCCAGGGAATCTGACACCCTCTTCTTGGAACTGGAGTTACAGTCAGCTGCGAGCTGCCACATGTATCCTGTGCTGGAAACTGAACCTGGGTCCTCCGGAAGAGCCACAAGTGCTCTAAACTGCTGAGCCATCTCTCCAGCCCCAACAGTGGTTTGTTTGTTTTGCTTTTGAGGCAAGGTCTTACTATGTAGTCCTGGTTGGCTTGTAACTATGTAGACCAGGCTGGTCTTGAACTCATAGAGATCCATCTGTCTTTACCTCCTGAATGCTAGGATCCCTTTTTTTCTTTTTTCTTTTCTTTTTTTTTTTTTTTTTTTTTTTTTTGGCTTTTCGAGACAGGGTTTCCCTGTGTACTTTTGGTGCTTGTCCTGGATCTCGCTCTGTAGACCAGGTGGCCTCGAACTCACAGAGATTTGCCTGCCTCTGCCTCCCAAGTGCTGGGATTAAAGGCGTGCGCCACCACCGCCCAGCCGAGTGCTAGGATTTTTAAAGGCCTGTACCACCATGCTCAGGCCCCCAACAGCGGTTTTTGATAATGAAATTTATTGTAGGGATATAGCCCTTCCTCTCAGTCAATATACAGAAAACATTACATTATACACTAAAACTATTGTACTATGAAAAGATAGCCAACATCTTGGGAAATTAAAACCATAATTATGAGTATATATAGATACATGTGTAAAGTTTGAGTATATATACTTTAAAATGGCTACACCAGGTAGTCTTTTTAAGGGCGGAGAGGACTTTGAACTGTAATACTTTGTTGGTAGAAATATAAATTGGGACAGCATGGAAAAAGGTCTGACACATTCTTCCAGAGTCAAAAATACTCATATCATCTAGGTATTTACCCCAAACAAATGTCATGTTTGTTCATGTAAAGACTTGTACATGAATGTTTTATATAGAATCTGAAGCTTTACTTGTAATTTACTCCAAACATGTGGAAATAACCCAATGGCTGTCAACAGGTAAGCAAACACACGCTGACACACTCCACTGTGGAGTACATGAAAAAAGAGTTCACTCTTGATATACGTAGTAACATAGCTGAATCTCCATGATGCGGTCAAAGAACCCTGATTAAAGAGAGGCCATATTAGAGGATGCTATTTGTGGTATTCTAGAATATCAAGATAAACGTAGTTACCTAAAGTAGACCAGTAGATACCTGGGAAGGAAAATAGGCAGGAAGAAGCAGGATTCAAACTGAGCCCAAGGCAAATGTCCTACCCTGGAAGTAGTGCAGTGGTAGACTTCTTGTGTAGCAGTTATGACGGCCTGAGTTCTGTCCCCAGCAATACAAGAAGAGCACACCTCTGGGATGCCGGATGATTTATTGTCTTGATTGTGGTAATGGCCTCATTAGTGTGTGTATGTGTACTTACCAAATTATGTACTTTAAATGGGTGTCATTTATTGTATGTCAATATCCCTCAATAAAACCTTTTTTTTTTTTTGAAAGAAAAGTACCTGGCAGGAGGAAGCGCTGGAAGGAAGGAAGGAAGGAAGGGACGGAGGGAGGGAGGGAGGGAGGGAGGGAGGGAGGAAGGGAGGGAAGAAGGAAGGAAATTATATCAGTTTTGTGTAAAATTTAAAAAAAAAGCCCCTGCCCTCTGTCATGAGAATGAATATTCATAACTTCCTTACTATAGGCAATTGTGATGTTTTACTTCTGGATTGTTGGACCTTAAAAGTAAAATCTGTATTTAACTCAAGTCCCTCAAACCCTACCCTATCCCAACCAGCAGGCTATTACTCACTAAATATTTGACTTGATTTTTTTTAATGAATAAAAAATTGTCTAGATGCAAAAAAAAAAAATTAAAACAGTGCTAGACAACTTTCCACTTTCACCTTGCAATTGTTTGAAATGTCCATGATTCGTCATCATCACACTTAAGAACATTAGTGGGACATGTTGTCCCAGGCCTGTAATCCCAGCACCTGGGAGGCAGAGACAGGAGGATCATTGCAAATAGAGGCCAGCCTGGGCTACAAAGTCAGACTCTGTCTCAGAGACAAAAACAGACAAGAAGTGAAAGGCAGTGCTAAGCTACTTACTGCCTGAGCATAGGGGAAAAAAAATACATTTTCTGTAGGCCTCAGTTTATTTTGTTGTAAAAAAAAAAAAAAGATGTATCGTGTGTGTGTGTGTGTGTGTGTGTGTGTGTGTGTGTGTGTGTGTGTGTGTGTGTGTGTTTGTGTGGAACTTTTAGGAGTCAATTCTTTTCTTCCAACATGTGAGTCCTGGGAATTGAACTCAGGTTGTCAGAGTTAGCAGCAAGCACCTTCACCCGCTGAGCCCTCTCATTCACCCCTTCTCAATTGTTAAGAGGGGTAATAATATACCATGTCTCTTTTCCCACCTTTTTGAGTGTCTCAGGATGAACCAATTAATATCAAGCACTTGATCCCCAGTGATCAAGAAATATTTCTTTTTATTTTAGGTTATTATTACTATTCATAGGTCCATAGGTCCAGTATGGTTTTTTTTTTTTGGTTTTTAGTTTTTTTTTTGGTTATTTCCTTCCTTCCTTTCTTAGTTTCTTTCTCTCCTTCCTTCCTTCCTTCCTTCCTTCCTTCCTTCCTTCCTTCCTTCCTTCCTTCCTTCCTTCCTCCCTTCCTTCCTCCCTTCCTTCCTTCCTCCCTTCCTTCCTTCCTTCCTTCCTTTCTCTCTTTCTTTCCTGTTTGTTGTTCAAGACAGGGTTTCTCTGTGTAGCCCTGGCTGTCCTGGAGCTCACTCTGTAG
>CABHPR010152305.1:0-25150 GCA_902168415.1 Peromyscus melanophrys | reverse complement strand
TGTGTGTGTGTGTGTGTGTGTGTGTGTGTGTGTGTGTGTGTGTGTGTTTTATCTTTTTCTCTTGCAGGCAAGGTATCATTTTTGTTTTCTTTTTCTGTTTCTTTTCCATTTTTCAGTTAAACATTTATAGTGGTTAATTGTTGGAGATATGTTATTTTGTCAAAGAAAATTTAAATATGATGTGGAATCAGTAGATACCCAAATCAACAGTGCACAGATGAGTTTTAAAATTGTATTGAGTCTAAAGTAAAATTTGATGGTTTGTCTTCTTTATTCCTTGTAGGGTCCTGTATTGGTAGGAAGTTCACAAGGTGGTGTTAACATTGAAGATGTTGCTGCCGAGAATCCTGACGCCATCATTAAAGTACCAGTTGATATAATAGAAGGCATCAAAAAGGAACAAGCTGTGACAGTATGTTATGTTCTGAAACATCTTTAGTTTTTAATTAGATAATTATAATACTTAAGTAAAGATAGTTCACTTTGTAAAACACAAAAAAACAATTAAAGCAGTTTAATTTCTTTTTTGAAATTGCAGTTTTTGAAAGTACCTACAGTACTTTTCTTTGTAGGCTCCATGAATATTTCTGTGTTTCTTTAAAACACAGATTTTTTTTTGCGCCTTTCCTGGAACTGACTCTGTAGCCCAGCCTGAACTTGAACTCACAGAGATCCGCCTGCCTCTGCCTCCCAGTGCTGGGATTAAAGGCGTGCGCCACCACGGCCAGCTGGGGATGCTTTTAAATGGGCCACTGTGCCATTGCTGTATCTAGAAACATTAGCAGTAATTCTTAATGTTTTCACATATCTAGTCATTCCTAATTACCCTGTTACTGCTTCTTATAGAAGTTACCTGAGCCAAGATCTGTAAGAGGTCTTTCATTGTGACTCATTAACATGGCCCACAGCACCTTTTTTCTAATGTATAGGTCTCCTTTCCCTTACTTTTAAATTTCAGTTTATTTGTTGAAGAATCGGGTGATTATCAGTCATTGCTTTTCATAGTGTGAGTCTTCTTAAATGTTCCCTGTCCCCATTCTTTCCAGTAAATTATGTACGGTGATGGGGAGGCTGTCTTAAAACACACACACACACACACACACACACACACACACACACAGAGTAACATTTGTTTATAGTTTCTCTGGTTTTCTTTACTGTCCTTCCCTCCCCCTCCCCCTAGCCTCTATCTGTCTGCTCCTTCCAAACAAACAAAGTGCTGTGTCTGTAAGGATTGCTTGATGTTTTACTGGTGTTGTTGAATTAGATTATTTGATTTGTGTGTAAAAGTAAATTAAATTGTTTGCTGTGGATAGAAACACAAGGTTTATCAGTTGCTATGAGAAAACACTGCTAAAATAAACTTAGTTATTCAAGTGTAGCAGCAGCAGGCTTTGGCTGGCATAAGGCCCACAGGACAGGAGGCAGTTCTCTAGTGAGACCAGTGGTTTAAACAGATTTGATTTATTAGGAGTTATATGAGAGTGATGGCTAGAGTGTGACGTTCAGATGAGAAAGCAAGTATTTGATTCTTAAGAGCTAAGATAAAGCATTTTGAACACAGCAAGAATGATGCATTTCTCAGTGCTTGGCAATATAATGCATATTGGATTAGTGAGAACCATTTTGCAATTCTCAAATATTTGTCTATACAGAACTAATGAAAATCTTTATAGTGAAATGGTGCTTTTGTAGTATTATTTTTAATTTAAAAAAGCTCTTTACCCAAATGACACTTTTTTTTTGGTCAGCTACTTTATTTTTTGCTATTTGGCTCTTTACATGAATCGTATTCCCCCCTCAAAGGATTGAAGATTTTTCTGTTACTGAAAATCAAGAATGTGTTGCAGCCTTTGATAGTTGAAACAGAGGAAGGAATTCTCTGTAGTGTTTCTGAGCTGTCTCGTGTATCACTTTTGAAATTTCTCATGGCACTTTGAAATGGATAATTTTTCCAGCTGAGAAAATAGCTCAGTGTAGAGCACTTGGCATGCATGTAGGAGGTCCTAGGTTCAGTACCTGCTAGCAACCTAGCAAAAGGGATGTATACTTGCTTCATCATAGAAGTTGTGAACTAGAACTGCTTGCTTGTGACTTTGATATTTGTTGTTTAAAATGCTCCTAGATGTCTCTGATTCAGATTTCTGCTCAACTCTGTAACTCTTCTAGATGAGAGACTTAAATACCTGGATCTCTAGGACCTGCCAGAGTTGAGTTTTGAATGGATGAGATAGTGTCTTTTAACTGTATCTGACCTATTGGCCCAGCAGACACGCCTTCCATTCCCTTAAAAGGGAAGTAGGATGCTTTAATAACTGGTCAGTGTTTGGACATTATCGACCTACTGTGTAGATGCAGTTTTAACAAATAAAAGTCTATTTCTTCTCTGTACCATTCTAATTTTTAGTATATGTGCTGCTGAAGTGAGCACATGTTTCTGTCTCAGTGTAGGTTGACTGTAAGCTTGGAGGCAGTGGGGAAGGTATGGAATGAACGCTGGGACTGGAGTCTAGGAGAATAGCCAGCACTCGACCTCTGAGTCATTTTTTGATTGGTAAAATGGGCACAGAACCTCCCCTGTGAGGATTTCGAAGCAATAAGTTTTATTCTTTGAATCTTTAGTGACAGCTCTTCAGTGATTGTTAACTATATCTTGTGTTTATCTTTTTAAATGATAAAGTTTTTATTTGCAACATTTTAATGCTGATTGGACATACACAAACTACTACTGAAAAAGGCAAATTACTTTCAGCTTGCACAGAAGATGGGATTTCCAGCTAACATTGTGGATTCTGCAGCAGAAAACATGGTCAAGCTTTATAAACTTTTTCTGAAGTATGATGCGACTATGGTAGAAATAAACCCAATGGTAGAAGATGCCGATGGACAGGGTAACGTATCTCCTATCAGATGGTGCCGTGTGTCATCTGTTGTTTGTGATGCAGAACGAGCAGGCAGGACTCGTTCCTGTGTAGCAGCTTATGTTCTCATGAATTAAATGTGAGCAGATTGGAAAGAAACCTACTAAAAAAATTAGAGTTGCACTGTCTCATATGGTCACCACCAGTCAGTCACGGGTATCTGGTTAAATTAATGAAAATGATACCATTTGAAAATCCAGGTGAGTAGTCACATCGGTCACATCCCAAGGCATCTTATCAGATGGGACAGAAATGGAGCATTTCTGCCTGGGCAGAAAGTCTTGAGGGCCAGCTCCTGCTTGGAGTAATGAGGGCTGTGGCAAGAGTTAGTTGTGATCTGGGAGAATTAGCCACAAGTTTGCATGCTTGGACCTTTTGTGTGAAAGGATATGCTCAGGCATGAAGTCATGCCAGTATTTGAGCCACTAAAGTGTAGCTGATCTGTTGTGGGCTCTCTTTAGCATGTGTTTAACTAGTACATCATTTCAACCGCTGAGCCCTCCAAAGAGAGAGTTTGTCTTTTTTTTTTTTAAATGTAAGCTTTTTTATTTTTTTTATTTTTTGTTTTTCCAGACATGGTTTCTCTGTGTAGTTTTGGTGCCTGTCCTGGAACTCACTCTGTAGAGCAGGCTGGCCTCGAACTCACAGAGATCCACCTGGCTCTGCCTCCCGAGTGCTGGGATTAAAGGCGTGCGCCACCACCACCTGGCTGAGTTGTTTTTTATCCTGCTCTAATTTCTTCCTGTGATTTTGCATTAACTGCTTCCACTGCTGTAATTTATTTGGTTCTGTTTACAGGCTGTTTGGACAGTTAACTCCCTTAAATGTTTGTAGTCTCATTTCCACTTTCCTACCTAAAGTTATCTCTGTTCTTTATTTAGACATTTATATGGTAATGTAAAGAATGAATAAGCTGTCTTACAACAGTAAATACAATTTGTAAAACAATATAATGAAACATTTTTTGAAGAGTGATGGATTACCCTTGTAAAGCATCTGGTGTTACAGTTCTGATTGTGTTATTTGAGAGCATAGTCAGTTAACACTGAAAACAAGCCCATGGACTCGTTCCAGCTGAATTACAGCAGCTATGAGCTGCTATTGTGAGAATGCCTTCATGCTCTTAACTTAGTATGCTTGTTTTTAGGTTGTCTTCAGGTTTTCTTAGTTACTTAAGTGTGTGTTTAGGACATTGTGTGCTTACTAAAAATGGCAGTGCACAGGGGAAGAAGTACTGTAACCCAGGACTATCTGTATGTGCAGCGCCTACTGGGCCGTACTGCACTCCATTGGTGCCTTTCACCTCTTACCCTTAAAATACAGAAGTATCTTTTCTAGTTATTTTGACTACATCTGTGATTGTCTCTCATACAGAATTTAGAAGATTTTTGGGTCAAATAGTATTTTTAAGGTATGTTTTGATCTTTCAGTAATAAGATTTTGTGATATCTTTTCCCAAGTAGATTTCTTCTCATTCCATCTCTCCCATTCCTTTCTTTTTCCATTATTCTAATATATTTTCAGATTCAGTCTTGTTGCATACTGTAGCTGGAAGTTTTTCTGTGTCCTGCCCAGTTGCGAGGTCCCTCAGCTGCTTATAAAATAATCACTCAGACGTTATATTAATTACAACTGCTTTAGCTCAGGCTTATTACTGACTAGCTCTTACACTTAAATTAACCCATAATTTTTATCTGTATTTAGCCACGTGGCTTGGTACCTTTTCTCAGTTCTGCCTTGTCATCTTGCTTCCTCTGTGTCTGGCTGGCGACTCCTGACTCAGCCTTCCTCTTCCCAGAATTCTCCTTGTCTGCTTATCCTGCCTATAGTTCCTGCCTGGCTACTGGCCAATTAGCATTTTATTTATCAACACATATTCATATACAGAATGACATTCCACAGTACTCAGCCTTAAAATCCTCTCTGCCCTCACCTGTTCCCTCTCTGTCCTGATTTTGGTTGTCTTTTTTTTTCTGTTTATTTTTAACTAAAACATTAGAAAGTATATTCATAATTATTCCCATAAACATTGTAAACTATATGCATTTTGCATCTTGCTTTATTCACTTAGTAATGTATCCTGGTGACATATCCAGGTATACAAGCTCTTTGTTTATTAAGGATGCTAACTTCTTTTTGGCATTTGATCTGCATATTTTACTTAATTCTATAGTTTAATTTTGCTCACCTTGGGGGAACTTATTAAAGGTTTTAGGTTTTGTCTACTGCTGTGAAGAGACACCATGACTACGGCAACTCTTATAATGGAAGACAGTTAACTGGGGCTGTCTTACAGTTTTAGAGGTTTAGTCCATTATCATCATGGCAGGAAGTATGGCAGTGTGCAGTCAGACATGGTGCTGGAGAGGAGCTGAGAGTTCTACATCTTGATAAGCAGGTAGTAGGAGGAAGGCTGTCTCACACTGGGTGTAGCTTGAGCATATGAGACCTTAAAACCTGCTTTCACAGTGACACACTTCCTCCAACAAGGCCACACCTCCCATCCTGCCGCTCCTCTGGGCCAAACATTCAAACACATGAGTGTATGAAGGCCATTCTTATTTAAACCACCTCATTCTACTCCCTGGCCCCGGTAGCCTTATAACCATGCCATAATGCAGAAATGCATTAGGTTCAACTTTTAAAAAAAGTTCTCATAGTCTATAATAGTCTCAGACTTGTTTAAAAAATCCAAAGTTCAAAGTCTCTTCTGAGGTTCATGCAGTCTCTTAACTACAATTCCCTGTAAAAACAAAATCAAAAAGCAGATCACATACTTCCAACATGGCACAGGATATACATTACTGTTCCAAAATGGAGGAAAGGGAGCATAGTGAAGAAATGCAGGACCAAAGCAAGACCAAAAGCTAGCTGAGCAAACTCCAAACTCTGTATCTCCATGTCTGATGTCAGCGTGCTCTTCAGATTTCCAACTCCTTTCAGCTTTGTTGACTGCAACACACTTCTTTCTCTGGGGCTGGTTTCACTCCCTACTAGCTGCTTTTCTCAGCAGGTATCCCATGTCTGTGGCATCTCTAACATCTTGGGGTCTCCAAGGCAATCCAGGCTTCACTTTCACAGCTTCACACAATGGCCTCTTTGGGCCTCCATGCAGGGACACCTCTGACTCATGCCTTGCCTCTGTGGCTTTCCTTAGTCGTGAAGGAAGATTCCATAACCCTTTTCTTCTATCCCTCACAGCCAGAACTACGTGGCTGAAGCTGCCAAGTTCTACTGCTTGCTTGAGCTGGAACATGGCCCCCTTATTCAATTACATCTTCATTTACTTTTCTGTTTTCAGTGGTTTCCTTCACTGCCTAAACTTGCTTATCCTGGAACTTGCTTTGTAGACCAGGCTGCCCTTGAATTTAGAGCTCTTCGAGCCCCTGCCTTCTGAGTGCTGGGATTAAAGGGATGCACCACCATACCTGGCTCTTAGCTTTCCTTTAATTCCTTTTCACAAGTTGGAAACTTAGCAGGATTGGATCTTGCCCTGAGGTCACCACTTTCTTTAACATCCAGCTCTTTAATCAGTTAATGTCCTTGAACATAGGATTTAGCGCCATTCCATTTCCTGGTGCCCTCTTTCTCCTCATTCAATATATTTGGTATTTTCACTTGCCCAGCATTCTCCTTTTTGTTATAAAGTGTTATATAATGTTCACTTCATAAGAGTGAATATTAGTAACCACATGACAGAGTCTGTACTAGGCTGTTTTGAGATTTCTTCTGCCAATTCAATTAATCCAAAATTCTTCACTTTAGCTTCAGGCAGACTTTTTTGGACAAAGACAAAAAACAGCCACATTCTTAGCCAAAGTATCATAAGAATAGTCTCTAGGCCATCTACTAAAATTCTTCTCCTCTGAAACCTCTTAAGCCAGTCGTCTACAGTTCAAATTACCCTCAGCACCAGTCTTCTTCCATTATTCTACTAGTGTGGCCCATTAAGCATCCCTTAAAGAATCCCACTGCCCTCCTAACCCAAAGTTCCCGAGTCCACACCCTCCCAACAAAAGCGTGGCCAGTCCTGTCACAGCGGTACCCTCTCCAGGTACCAGCGTCTTCTTAGGGCTTCACTGCTGTGAAGAGACACCATGACCACGGCAACTCTTACAAACGAAAACATTTCACTGGGGCTGGCTCACAGTTTCAGAGGCTTAGTCCATTATCTTCATGGCAGGAAACCTTGCAGCATGCTGAAGAAGGAACTGAGAGTTCTTCATCCTGATCCATAGGCAGCATAAGGAGACTGTGTACCACCACATTGGGCATGACTTGAGCATATAAGAACTGAAAGTTACCAGGTGGTGGTGGCGCACGCCTTTAATCCCAGCACTTGGGAGGCAGAGGCAGGTGGATCTCTGTGAGTTCGAGGCCAGCCTGGTCGACAGAGTGAGATCCAGGAAAGGCACAAAGCTACACAGAGAAACCCTGTCTCGAAAAACCAAAAAAAAAAAAAAACCCTAAAAGTCCACCTTAGTGACACACTTCCTCCAACAAGGCCACACCTCCTAATAGTGCTACTCCCTACTCCCTATGTGCCAAGCAATCAAACACATGAGTCTGAAGGCCATCCCTATTCAAACCACCACATATTTCAATTAGACCCCTTTTTGATTTCTTTCATTTTCAAGATGAGAAATTATTATTTCCCCATACCTCAAGAGCAGTAACTATTAATATGTAATGTGTTCTTTTGTTATTGTTTCATTTAACAACTTTTAAGCTCAAAAAAAAAAAAAAAGTTAACCCCAGCTCTTGGGAGGCAGAGGCAGGTAGATCTCTGTGAGTTTGAGGCCAGCCTGGTCCATAAAATGAGTTCTAGGACAGCCAGGGCTACACAGAGAATCCCTGTCTTGAAAACCACACCAAACCAAACCAAAAACCCTTTAAGGTTTTAGAGTTAATAATTTTACTTGGGTTCTGCCTCTTCTAAGTATGCACTTTTTCTAATATTGCTAAATAAAATGTTTTTCTGTTGTTCTTTTCTGTAAATGTGATTGTTCTTTTTTGTGGAGTACACTAAGTATGTGAAAAAAGTCATACACAGAGAAAACTTGTGATATCACTTACATAAGAAACTTTAAAATATTCAGCACATAAGCAGAGTTAGAAGGGTGGTTTCCAGGCTTGTGATTTGAGCTATGAATATCTCTAAGACCTAATTATGGCAGGTGATGCATAGCACATTAAAATGAAGGAGAGAAGTTTACTTAGTTCACAGTTTGGCTTCCCACCTGTTGGGCTCCTAATGAGAGCCTCTCTTGGGAATGGTTTTACAGGGATAGGAACATATTGACAAGTCACACCATGGGAGCAGGAAACCAAGAAGATCCTGGTGCAGTCTTGCTCTTTTTACTACAGCTTGCTCTCATATAAACTAGCCAGCTCCCAAAAGAACCATGTTAACCCATTCAGAGAGCAGCACCCTCTAATGGTTGGCTGCACTAGCTTTTCCTCTTCAAAAGCTTTTCCTTTTCCAGCACTTTCTACATACCACACAGGACTGAACCTCTACAATACAGGACCTTTGGGGGATGCTTGAAAACCATATTCAGACTGTCATCACTAACTCAGGTCTCTTGTGCAGCAAGCCCTCTTATCCGTAGAGCCATCTTTCTAGCCACTGGTTGCTGTTTTGAATTAGATCTTTGCCATCATTTCTACTAGAGTGAGACTTTGGTGTTTACTATTGATTTTAATTCTACCTTATTGTTTTTATTTTTCTTAGTTAAAACAAAAAGCCTTTTGTGTAGCTTGCCCTCCATGTTTTTTTTATCTTCTTTTTCTTATTAAACAGTTTTGAATTCTGACCTTACCAGCATGCATTATAAGTATAGTAGGTTTCTATAGTAAATTTAAAAAATCTATTTTTCATTAACAAGAATATACTGTTGTAAGTATAAATGTGGACCTCTTTAGTTCTTTTAATATTAACAGTACTTCTGTGAGGTAGGTATTATTGCTATCTTTATTTTATAGATTATGAAACTAGGAATCAAGATATCAAGCTTGTCTGAGGAATTGTGACTGGTTGTAGAGATGTGCTGTCAACCCCAAACCAGTGACCTGTAGGACTTGAGCTCTTAATTACAACACAGTTGCATGCCAGGGATATTTATGTTAGGGAGATGTATATTGCTATGTTGGGAGCAGAAGGAGATTAGAAATAGGGTAGACTTTAGAAAGCTGTGTTGTAAGGGAGAGTTACAAACATTACAGATTGACAGATGGTACATACTTAGTTTTGAAAGTATTTGTTAAATATTTATCTTTTTGTAAACTTGTCATAAAACATAATATATAGTGTAAATTTGGAGAAGTTTCCATATCAGTCTTTAAAATAGTAGTTTGAAGACATTTTTGGTAACTAAATTTAGAATTGCTGTTTTGTGTAGTTTTTTTTTTGGAACATATCTACTGGGTAGGATGAAGTATATCTCGTAATGTATACAGTGTAGTAGTTTGAATAATTGAAAGATGGAGACCTAAGAGTCTGTTTTTTAAGTAATGGGAAAACAATGTCTAAAAACAGGATAATATAAAAATAATATAGAGTTGGGCATAGTGGTATGTGCCTTTAATCCTAACACTTGGAAGGCATAGGCAGGCAGACCTCTGTGAGTTTGAAGCTAGCCTGGCTTGCATAGCCAAGTTCCAGGCCAATCCAGACTACCTAGCGAGACCCTATCTTAAAAAAAAAATCTGAACAGATTTTGCTTAAATGGCTTATCATCCATTGTCATTGGATCTCCTTGAGGTCCTTCAGTGATTACTTCCATTCCCTGCCAAAATTTCAATCAAAATGGATGTGACAACTCAATTACAGAATTAGATAATCTGTGTACTCAAATGCTAGTCAGTAGTAGGACAGAATTTGCCCTGGAATAGCAGGTAACTGTTCTCCTGGGCAGCTCACTCTAAGAGAACATAGATTTATAATATTTGCTGTTATTAGCAGATAATTTGTTCTTCATCCTCTGGGAAGAAGTGAGTATAACGAGGAGGAAATGGGCCAGAAATCATGTTAATAGTGAATCTTTGTTTTCTTGACCTTATCTCAACTCTGGTATATTGGAGTGGACATAGAGCTCTTGACAGGAAGATATTCGCTTCCTGTTTGGGCTTGGACTTGGTGGCCACTCTTCCCAGTCTCAACTTGTTTACCTTTGACTAGTCTCCAGGCACACCTATGGCAAGCTGAGAAGTTTCTAGTAAATAATATACTCGTTACAGCTAGGAGAAAGTGTTAGATGCATCCTGAAAATGTATTTTCTTTTCCCCATAGTAAATTATGTTTAATTATTTTGTTTAATGCAATATCAGGAATTCCTGCAGTGAGGTTAAATTAGGGAATTAAGATATTCTAACCAGGTGGTGGTGGTGCATGCCTTTAATCCCAGCACTCAGGAGGCAGAGGCAGGTAGATCTCTGTGAGTTCAAGGCCAGCCTGGTCTACAGAGAGAGTTCCAGGACAGCCAGGGCTACACAGAGAAAGCCTGTCTTGAAACAAAGGTATTCTAAATACTGCAATAATAAACCGCCTAAGGACACATCTGGAACCTAAAGACCAAATGTGGTGAAGCCTAAAGGCCCTTAACTGAAGCTTCTGCATCAGAAGTCTATAGCTGTGTTCTGTTTTAATTTTTTGTTTGACTATTACATAGAGAGATGATTAACCAATTATAGGCAGAGTTAGGATTGTTTTAGTCAATGTTCCTGCTTCTCCCAGGAATGGGCAGTTTCTTCACAGACTTAGAAATTATATTGTTTGGATTTCAAGTCTTTTATTGTGCCTTACTTTGAAAGCAATAAGATATTTATAGACCCAAGTGTCTCACAGCTTTGGCTTCTCAGCACATTTACAGCAGCAGTAAAATCAAGCCTGTAAACCCTAGCCATTGAGGGTCAATCAGTTCCCCAGGCAATATTTGTCCTTAGACTTTCTCTCAGCCCTTTTTAGTGTTATCCGAAGTCACATCAAGTGTGTAGTGCTCATAGTGAGGAAGATTATCAAACGTGATAAGCAGTTTCTTAGTAAATGATGTAAATTTAAATGCCCAGGAATTATGCAATAGTGCATCAATATGCAGTTCATGTAGGAAACGAAAGGTAAGAATTGTCATTTTTTTCCCCTTGTCAGTATTAGTTTAAGACGATGGGTCATTTATTAAGTTAGTCACTGCCTCCTCGTGTGTGTGTGTGTGTGTGTGTGTGTGTGTGTGTGTGTGTGTGTGTGTGTGTTTAATTTGGTTGATTGATTCTTTCATTTCCAGAGTTGTATTTGGTTCTTTTTCAGCACCTCAATTTCCTTGCTGAATTTTTCTTTAAATTTCTCCTCTGAGTTATTGATGGTTTGTCTGCCTTGGTGACTTTCTTGTCTAGGTCCTGAGTTGATTTTCTCTTTCTCCCTCTCCATGTTCACTGACCCTTTTTGAAAGTGGAACTCCGCCGTCTTTTTCCGACTGTTGAGAAGTGGTTCCTTGTGGCAGTGTTACGGTAGACTGTTGTCCCATGTGTCTGAGTTTCTTTGTTGTGTTGTACACATTGGTGAGATGAGTGTGTCCTTGAGTTTTCTTTCCCCCTTTTCCACTGTTTTTATTTGTTTTATTTTATGTGAGTCCTCCAGGAGAGTTGGCTTCACTTGGATTTATTTTCAGAAGGAACACTAACTATCTGTAGCAAATATAGTGGCTTGATAGCCATTTTAGTGTTACGTTTGAATAGCATAAGACACACGTGTGAACTTCGCCTGTGCCCCTAATAGGTTCAGAGACAGCAGCTCAAGGGCACTTGTTGTGGGAAATGTAGTTTATAGGTTTCTCATTTGATTTTTTTGAGATTTATTTTTATTTATAAGTGTTTGCCTGAGTGTATATCTGTGCCTCTCATGTGCGCAGTGCCTGGGGATGCCAGAAGAGGGAGTCAGTTTCCCTGGGACTCTAGGTACAGTTATCAGCCACCATGTGGGTGCTGGGAATTGAATCTGGTCCCCTGGAAGCACAGCCAATGCTCTTAACTGCTGAATCATCTCTTCAGCTCTAAGTTTCTTCTTGTAGAGCTAAGTAAGGAACCACTCAAGTAGCAAAGTGAACAGGGAATGGGCATAGGAATAAAGACTTGAAGTAAATGGAAAGGAAAATATGTGGGTTCTGGAGTTGAGGACTAGTAGTAGAGAAAATACTGAGCATTAGGTTTAGAAAAAGGATAGGCAAAAGCTTTTTCCAGAGAGTTACAGTTAAAAATAACAAAGTATAGAAGTGTAAACACTAAAATTAATTTTAAAAAACAAAGCAATAAAATGAAATATTGTAGTTCCTAGAACATCCTAGTTAGGAAGATTAAAGATGTACCTGCCCCAGCACACTGGCTCTTTCTCCCCTCACTGATGGGGGTGAGGGCTGCAGTCTGAGGAGACAGAGAAGTCAGTGTGTCCTTTGAAGCTGATGAAGATTTCTATGAATGACATCCACTTTCTGCCAGAACTCTCTGATCTGACTCCTTAGGCCTGTAGATTACAGCCTCATCTCTGGTGCCTTGGAGATCAACCTATGCAGGGCTTTATGTCACAGAGGCTGTGAGGGTGTGGGAAGACTTGATCACCCATGTTAAGTTCCAGCTTGCACTTCCCATGGTCAAGCAGTCACTGATGGGTCTGTTGGATGTAGAGACAGTAACTCTGAAGCATTAAACATCTCCACCTCTTCTCCAAGTTGAGAATCTCTCAGCTTCTGAGTCCTGTGCCACACTTCTGCTCTGTGTTCTTACCCTATACTGAGAAGGGTTAGGCTACTGACAGATGAAGTCAGAGAAATCACTTCATAGAGCTCTTGGTGTTGGGCATGGTGCCATGTGCCTCTGATTCCTACAGAGGCTGAAGGGGCAAGAGTGTGAGTTTGACTTACAATAAGACCCAGTCTCAAACAACCAAGGGTTGGGATGTAGATCACGGGTAGAACTTCCCTACTATGTGCTGTGCTCTGCGTTAGATGCACATAATACCTCAAAAAAAAAAATGAGGGAAATAAAGGAGTGAATGATAGGACAAAATTGGAGCACATAGTTTAACAGGTTGGTAATTCCTAAGTACTTTGTGCTTTATCAGCCATTTACAATCTTGAGGTTTGGAGTTTTTCTAATTTTTGTTCCCCTATTCTCCTGTTCTACTTCTTATTCTTAGTCTTTTAAAACTGTGAATTACATTCTTAGTTCACAAGTCATACTAGAAATAGACAAAAGCCATCTGGTTCATGGGCCATAGTTCGCTGCCTCCTCTTAACATTCAAGTCTTTAGGGTTTCTGCTGCTAAGGATGAGAAGAGTGAGGAGGAGGAGCGGGGATTGAGGGAAATTTGCATCACTTTTAACACTATTTTGCAGGTCAGTGGGATTTAGCCATTATGAAAGAGGGTGAGTGGGTTTAGGATTTACCAGAAAACAGAATATCCTTGAGTGATAAGAGGGCATGGTATCTGGGCCCAAGGGAAATGTTTTTAGCTAAGAACGCAGCCAGTTAATTCTTGGAAAGGTTAAAAAAAATATGTAATGTCTTTGAGGAAAGTTTTTTCTTTTTTGTTCTTTGGTTCTGGGATAACTGCAGAAAAAATAACTTTGGGATATTTTAAATTCCCAAATATTTTTCATTAAGAAACAGTTTGAATTCATTGTGAACATAAATTGAAATATTTTGAATAAATAACATTAAAATGTGCTCTTTACCCTTAAACTAGACTGTCTTTATTGTTGGATTGTTTGTTGTGTCTATCATAAAATTAATATTACTTTCCTCATTTTCCTCTCTAAGTGCTATGTATGGATGCAAAGATCAATTTCGATTCAAATTCAGCCTATCGCCAAAAGAAGATCTTTGATCTTCAGGACTGGAGCCAGGAAGACGAAAGGGAGAAAGAGGCAGCTAAAGCAGATCTTAATTACATTGGCCTTGATGGGAACATAGGCTGTCTAGGTACCTACTGTGTTTTCATGTTACAATTGGCTTTCTAAAACTTAATGTATTTTCTCTGTTCCTTATACAAATCATCTTTCCCTCTTGATAGTAAATGGTGCTGGGTTGGCTATGGCCACAATGGATATAATAAAACTACATGGAGGGGCTCCAGCCAACTTTCTTGATGTTGGTGGAGGTGCCACAGTCCAGCAAGTAACAGAAGCATTTAGGCTTATCACTTCAGATAAAAAGGTAAGTTAGGTGGGGCTTATGTGTTAGAATTGGAGTTGTGAGAAGTAACTTGATTAATTGGTAGATGTCATTATGCTAATTCAACATTAAAATTTAGAGTACTACAATAGTTTGAAAAGAGGAATTGAAATCTTTAAGTGAAATACAAGTTAGAGAACCTTTGACAGAATTAATTAATGTTGAAATTTAGCAAACAGTGAAGAACTTTGATAAAATTAGATAAAGATATTAATGCTTCTGATAAGCTAGCATGGGAGCCACTCATAAGGAAAATAGTCTTGGTGGTATTATTTGACTGCAGAAGCCTGGGATTGTGAAACTATATGTACTCATGCATAATTACTTAGTTCATTAATAAATATTGTTGATGGTGCTGACAGTATTTAGGTTTTTGGTATTAGACTTTAGGAAAAAGGAAATGACAGAAGATGCTAGAAGGTGGAAAATATTCCTCGTTCCTGGATAGAATTAAAAAAGTTTTTTTTTTTTTAACTGTCTTTTCCTTGGAATCTCATAGAGTTATTTACCACAAATATATATGTGTGTGTGTGTGTGTGTGTGTGTGTGTGTGTGTATATTACACTAAGGATTCAGCTGAAATGAGGTGCACTGGGAGCTGGTGCAGTTGTACTGCAGGGGCAGTGGTTAAGGCTTTTGGAATCGATGTGCTGAGCTTGAGTTGTGTTGACTGTCTAGTAAACAGTTGGCTGTAATATGTTTACTTTTAAACATTTTCTTTTCATTCATGTATATGTGTGTGCCAGTGTGTGTATGTGCAAGTGGGGACCCACAGAAGCCAGAAGCGGAGCTCCTGAAACTGGAGTTGCAGGTGCTCGCGCGCCAGTTGTAGGTGCTGGGCGCTGAGCTCTGGTCCTCTGCAAGAGTCGCAGTCACTCTTACCTGCTGAACTGCCTCTCCAGCCCCAGGATGTCATACTTCCTCAAATGATTGAGATGCATTGGAAAGTCCTCAGCATTTGGAAAACTGAAGTTCTTAGGAGATTGGGAGATGAGGAAGACAACAGAACCTGTCCCCCCAGTGTTGTACAAAAAGAAAAGCTATGGAAAGAGAGAGAATAAACTGATAGAAGTAAGATCACATCAGGAGAGGTTGATGTCTGGGCAGACAGTTTAAAGAAGTAAGACTATAGGCAACAGTGAAGAAGAGTAAGGACTGAAAGAGCTCTTGAGGTTGGCAAGACCAGCTTGTCAAGGATTGAGTTTTGATTAGCTAAAGGGGCTGTAATTCAGAGGAGAAATAGTTGTGTTATGACCTGGGTTTGAGTCAGTCAAACATTGGTTGTATTGATAGGGCTGAATGAAGAGAATAGTAGATGATAGCTACTAATGGTGATGCTTTCTGTGACATTGCTGTAGGATATGATCTGAAATGGTTGTGTTGGTAAATAGGAAGAAGTAGATTGAATTACAAGGTTTTTTTGTATGGGATATAGTAGAAAACAAATACAAGCGGGCGTTGCAATTAGCAGAAGTAAGTTGTGGTTGGTAGTGGACTGAAAGTAAAGAAAATGATGGTTTTATCTGAAAATGTTTCCATGGAATTGATTTTTATAAGACACGTATACTGCTGTTTTGGGAGAAGAGGACAGATACTTATTCCTTTAATTTACTTTATTGATAGGTGCAGTCTATTCTGGTCAACATTTTTGGAGGAATCATGAGATGTGATGTTATAGCACAAGGAATAGTTATGGCAGTAAAAGATTTAGAAATTAGAATACCTGTTGTGGTACGGTTACAAGGTGAGTGTTAAAGATATTGTTTTTGATTGTTTAAATGATGTAATTGTAAGGAGCACAGCTAATTTAAAATATAATTTTACAGTGAAAGTATTAAATATAAAACTTGGAAACTGTGTTTGTTATTTTTCTGTTGCTGTGATAAAATACCATGATCAAATGCAACTTAAGGCGTGGGTAGTATACACCTTTAATTCCAGTACTTCAGAGGCAGAGGCAGGCGGATCCCTGAGTTCAAGGCCAGCCTGGTCTACAAATTGGGTTCCAGGAAAGCTGGGACTACACAGAGAAACCCTGTCTCAAAAAAGCAAAACAAAAACAAAAAGCCAACTCAAGGAAGCATTTATTGTGGCTTACAGTTACAGAGGACAAGGTAGCCATAATAGTGGAAAAGGCACTGTGCAGAGCAGGAAGCTGAACTCCCATCTCAGTCACACACACAGGGAAGTAGGAGGAGGCTATAAACCCATCTCTAGTGATGTACTTCCACCAACAGGTCTCTCTGTCCTAAAAGTTCTGTAACCTTCCCAAACAGCGCCGGCAACGGGGGACTCATGTTCAAATACGTGAGCCTGGAAGGGTCATCTCTCACTCAGACCACCACAGTGATTTTTTTTTTTTAAATTTACTACGCTGGGCAGAAATGCTCAAAGTTTTGCTCTGTGTAATACGATGTGTTAGACTTTCTTCTGGACCCCCAGTCGGCTCCTGAATCATGACGTGGAGACTTACTATTAGTTAGGAACGCTCGCTCAGCCTTATCTCTTATTTAATCTGTTTCTCTTTATGTCTTGCCTCAGGGCTTTTTTTTTTTTTAACCTTTCTTTCTTTCTGTATATCTTACTTTCCTGCTGTCTCCACATCTGGCTGGCGGTTGCCTGGCTTCTGGCCCCAGGCATTTCCCTCTCTTTCTCCCTTGTGCTCTCCTCCTCCTTCTCCTGCCTAGATTTCTCCTGCTTATTCTCTCTGCCCACCAGTCCCACCTAGCCCTCTCCTTCCTAGCTATTGGTCCTTCAGCTTTTTATTAGACCAATCAGGTGCCTTAGGCAGGGTGAAACAGATGCAACACATCTTTACATAATTAAACACGCATCCTTACATAGGTAAGCAAATGCAGCATAAACAAATGTAACACACCTTACACAGTTAAAGTGATATTCCACAACTTAAGCAAATGTCACACATCTTTACATAATTAAAATAATATTCCACAACAGTAATGTGCTTTGTGATTTTTCTGAGATTCAGGCTTTGCTTTTATTACTATGGATATGGTAAAATGAAATATTTCACAAGGCAGCTTTAAGCTCTTACAGTATTTTTCTTAATAAGTATTTGTGTTAAATAATAGAAGCTCCTTTGCTGAAATACTTACAGTGTGAAAAAGATTTTAAATGCTGTTGTGTGTGTACACACACACGCGCGCGCACACACACACGTATATTTAACTCATTTACTTGTATCTGCATACATTGTTCCAGGTACGCGAGTGGATGATGCGAAAGCACTAATAGCAGACAGTGAACTTAAAATCCTTGCTTGTGATGATCTGGATGAGGCTGCTAAAATGGTGAGTGGGCTCTGAGTATCTAAGGGAAGTTGTGTGGAAAGGGTCCTAGGTCTTTAGGTTCTAAAACGGTCCCGCAGAGTACTAATACTGCTAATGTTAGCGCTTAATCTAAATATGTGGAAAGCAAGCTTACTTCTGGGGAGTGACAGCAATCTCTGCATACTGCTAAGATGGAGTTTGCAGTGGGGGATAAAGAGTGTATTCAGCCTCAAATGCAACAGGAAAGGCGGGGATTTCTAGCCAAGGATCCAGACCAGGTGGTCAGCGAGTGGGAGATTACTAAAAGAAATCAACGTAAGAGATTCTTGTTCAAACTGGACAATGCAGGAGAGTTTGGAGGCAATGAGAATTGAAAAAAAAAATTTTTTTTTAGAACTTCTTATACCTTATATCTATTTTTCATCTTAAACAATGACCAATTTGTACCCAATCTGGTCTAATCTATATTCTTTCCTGGTTCTTCTCTCATTTATTATTAGTTAGTAAATCTTCATGTGTATCATTTTATACATCCCAATCATGTATATGAAGGTGAAGTAGTATAATGATGTAAAGGAATTACTGTTGTTTAAATAGGACCTTAACCAGGTGGTAGTTGCGAGCCAGGTAGTGGTGGTGCATGCCTTTAATCCCAGCACTTGTGAGGCAGAGGCAGGTGGATCTCAGTGAGTTCAAGGCCAGCTTGGTCTACCAAGCGAGTTCTAGAACAGCCAGGACTATATAGAGAAACCCTGTCTTGAAAAACAAAACAAAAAAAAATAAATAAAAATCAAATAGGATGCTGGTGTTCCTATTGTGAAAGTTCAATAGTTATCTCATACCATCTAGGTTCTTTGTTAGACGTGGGGTCAAACTGTTTGTACTGCATGCAGTTGGGTAATATATAACTGCATTTTAAAATCTGTAGCCCTCCTGTTTTAAAGTAATCTTTCTCTGGAGTTTATTTGTTAAATACTATGTTAAGGTCCTGTAGAGTCTCCCTTGGTCTGGAGTTAATGGTTGCAATCCTGGGTATCATCTATTTATTATGTTCTTCTGTTCTCTATATTTTCTCCTAAACTGGAAGTTCAGTCTGTAGTATTGACTAGGTTTGACAATGCTTCCCGCTCCCCCCCCCTCAAGAATTCTCCTGGTGGTAAAATTTCCATGTATATGGATGAAGAAATAGCTTATATAAATTCACTTATTTAAAGTCATATTCCTCTAACCCTAGACTCTTTTTTGTAACTACTTTACTGGGAGAGAAGCTGAATTTTGGTTTTAGACATGTCTAATTTGTATGACATTTTGTATGGAAACAGATATTCTCATATCTTACAGGGCATTGGAGTTTTTGTTGATATCATTTACCTCACAGAAAACATATCAGCAATTCTTATATCTAAACTCCTACCCCAGTATTATAAATTAAGCTTGTAAGCTTTTTCAAAGTAGATTGTATTTAGTTGTGCTTTGAATTGTGGTATCTTACGAGGGTACTCTCTGTCTTTGTCTTCAAGATCAAATTTAGGTAAGATGTATCTAGTTATATATCTTTATCAGAACATATTTAGTTGACTATATGTTATGAAGAATGTCAGACTTAACAATCTTGCAAGTGTCAGTTCCTAAAAGACAGTTGTGTGACTAACAGCAATGTCAGAATAGCTCTAGTGTTTTAATGAAAAATATTCTGTATTCATTTTGCCTTGGTTTATAATATGTGTTCACCTTTTTATGAACATAGAATCAGAAATGCCCTGTTCTCTCTTTCAGGTTGTAAAGCTCTCTGAAATAGTGAGCTTAGCTAAAGAAGCCCACGTGGATGTGAAGTTTGAATTGCCAATCTAAGCAAGAACTTGGTGACTGGCTGAGGTGTTAATGTGCTGTAATTCTTTATTATACTGTGGTCTCAGCTATTGTCCCTTTTTTTAGTGTGTGGAGAATGTACTCACCATATAGCGCCTCACAAACCTTTAAAAGCATTTGGTCTGCATTTGAATCTGCTGCTCAGAATGAACTGTTTGTATAAAGAATATATGATGCAAAGTGCTGGTTTCTTTTGTTGCAACCATCTTTTTAGCTTCCTCTACAGAATGTCACTTGGAGTACACCTCTTTTCTGTTGGATACAAAGTTCTTTGCTAAGAGTCCTATAAATAAAATAACTACGAAGATAAAGCTTTATTCTTTAGTATGAAAATATATCTAAGAACTGCCTCATTAGAACAGTGGCATGTTAAAACATTGTTTTGTGTAAGAAATATTTATCGACAGCATCAAATAGATCCTAACTGTATCTTAAATGTATCAATCATTATTTATACACAGAACTTTCAAGCACTCCTCAGAATATCTTCTAAGTATTTCAGAGAAGTAACATGTTGATTATTTGAACATCATTTTCATCATTACAGGACAATGATAACTGCAAGTCTTCATGATTCTGTGGTGGTAAAAACACCTGCAGGTTGAGATCTAAGACATTTATTAAGAACTTGCTGGGCAAAATTAAGATTGCCAATTTAAGTTAATAAAAGTTTCCCAATGTAATTTGGAGTAATGTATTTTCTTTTCTTTTGAAATAACAGTTGTAGGTGATCATTTTAGTAAGTAGGTTTATGGAGCCAATTTGTAGATTGTATGGCTGTATGTGCCACTACATGCTCTAAAGCTTTCTATAGAGGATTCAGTAGAATTCTACTGTTCACAGACATACTTTCTAGTATATGTATCATTATTACTTCTTACGTGTATGTTTGTATCTTTCAATTTGGGGAGGGTATATAGGGATGCTTTTCTCTTTATGGCCCTAAATACCTCTTCCTTAAAAAGCCCATTTTAACACTTAAAATCTCTAGTTTATAGTTAAGTTATAGTCCATATACACTACACTAGTTTCTGTGGAGACTGTAACAAATTTTAAGTGTGTGTGTGTCTGTGGTTACATAGATGATTTGGGGGTTAGAATTTATGGCCTCCTGTGCCAGGCAAACACTTGACTACTGAGCTACAGCACTAATCCTAATTTTGCCTCTTCATTGGCTTGGTAGATACTAAATCTCGATGATATTACTGTAGCAGATGTGTGTGGTCGGGAGGGAAAGCAAAAACAAAGCTGTGCTCAGGCAGCATACTCAAGCTGCTGGTGTTGGTGACATGTACTATCCCGCGAAGAACTGTATTTAGAGAAAACGGTTAGACCAGGGCCAGTGTAAAGGACTGTAGTGAAAATCTGTGCTGTCTGTGGAAACAGGAAGGAGAAAAGTGTGGGCTAATCAGTTTTCAGATTTTAGTAATTTGTAGTGTGAAAAAAATGTAAAATTGAAGGTTTGATTTTAAAGAGTTGAAAAGGAAAGAGTAAGACAGTAGTGTTGATTTAGAAGTTGGTATCTAAAATGACATTGAAGAGCTGGTATTACAAAGCCATGAGTTCGTTGGAAACCAGGATTGGCCTCACTGACTAACATCTGTACTCATATAGGAGGGTCTCTGTCAGCTGGAGCCAGCCTGGTCTACATAATGAATACCAGATAGTATTCTGCTATTTCCTCCATTGAAGTTCCCCCCTCCTCCTGGCTTCCTGACTCTCCAGACATTCCAGGTTAAACATACAAGTCTAAAATGTCAAAGCTAGGCTCCCACATGCTAGAGAGAACTTAGTGTTTGTCATCCTGGGCTTGGTTATCTCTCTCTGATTTAGTTTATTTTCCAGTTTATTCCATTTTCCTGAAAATTTCCCAAGTTCGTTTTTTCCTTGTAGCTGATTAAAATTCTGCTCTGTACATGTAGCACACTTCATTATTCATCAGTTGATGAGTATCTAGGCGATTGTTTCCTAGCTATAGTTAGTAGAACAGCAGCGAACATGGTTGTGCAAGTCTCTATTACAGGTAGGATATGGAGTCCTTTGGATATATGATCAGAATTGGTATTGCTAGATCATACACTAGTTCTTGTTTTCGCTTTTGAGAAATCTCCGCACTGATTCTATAGTGGCTATATTAATTTACACTCACATCAACAGAGGCCAAGTGTCCTCTTTCCCCATCTTTACCAGCATTTGTTGTCATTTGTTTTCTTGATGATCGCTGTTCTGAGTGGGGTGAGGTAGAATCTCAAGGTAGTTTTAACTGGCATTTCTCTGATGACTGAATGTTAAATCATTGCAGAACACTTAAAAAAAAAAAAAGCCTGTTAGTCATTTGTATTTCTTTCGAGACTCTGTTCAGTTCCCTTAAAATTGGGTTGTTTTCTATATTTTTAGTTGCTTGATTTATTTGTCTATTGATGTATAGCTGGTGAGGGTTTTCTCACATTTTCCGGGCTGCCTCTTCATTTATTGACAGTTTGTGTTGCAGTTTCCTGAGGTCTCATTTGTTGATTATTGATGTTATTTTCTGTGCAATCAGTCTTCTTTAGAAAGTCCTTACTTTACCTGTGCCTCGACTCGAAGTGGATGCCTTAGGCTTCTAGCAGTTGCAGGGTAGAGGGTCTTATGTTGAGGTTCCTAATCCACTGTGCAGGTTGAGAGATTAGGATCTAGTTTCATTCTTCTACAAGTAGATATCCAGTTTCCTCAGCACCATTTGTGGCTGATGCTCTTTTCTCCAGTGTGCATTTTTGGTATCTTAGTAAAAAATCAGGAGGCTGTAGGTGCATGGACTTCTATCTGGGTCCTTGACTCTATTCCACTGGTCTTCATGTCCTTGTGACAGTACCATGCTGTTTTTTGTTTGTCTGTTTGTTTACTATGGATCTGTGGTAGATTAGAATCAGATAATGGTGGTATCTCTAGCATTATTTTTGTTTAGGATTTCTTTAGCTAGCTAGAGACTTTTGTGCTTCCGCATGAATTATAAGATTGTTTTTTTTTTTTTTCTGTTTCTGTGGAGAATGTCTGTAGAATTTTGACTGGGGTTGCACTGGATCTGTAGATGGTTTTTGGTAGCATGACCATCATCACACTATTACTCATACCAGTTCATGAGTGTAAGAGGTCTTTACATTGTTCAGTGTCTTCCTCAGTTTCTTCACTGTTTTAAAGTGTTAATTGTAGAGTTCTTTCTTCCAAGTTTATATGTTTGTGTTTTGTTAATTGTGGATAGAATTGTTTCCCGTATTTCTTTCTCAGTATACTTGTCTTTGGTGCATACAAAGGCTGTTGATTTTGGTATGTTAATTTTGTATCCTGCCAACTTAAAGTGTTTATTAGTTCTAAGAGTTTTCTGGTAGACTCTATAGTGTCTCATGTATAGAATCATATAGAGATACTTTGATTTCTTTTTCTGTTGTATTCCTTTGATTTTTTTCTCATTGCTCTAGCTGAGACTTGGAGTACTATATTGAATAAGAGTGGAGAGAGGGGGCACTTTGACTTGTTCTTGATTTTAGTAAAAATGCTTTGAGTTGTCCTTTATTTCAGTGGCTCTCAACCTGTGGGTCGTGACTCGCAGGGGGTCAAATTACATTTCACAGGGAACCTGTGGACCCCTTTTCACATAGGTCATTGGAAAACAAGATATCTACATTACAATTTATAACTATCAAATTTACAGTTATGAAGTACAACGAAGATACTTTTATGGTTGGAGTCACCACAACATGAGTAACTGTATTAAAGGGTTGTAGTATTAGGAAGGTTGAGAACCACTGCTTCTATGTCATATAATACAGTGTTGGCTATGGGCTTGCTATATATATATATATAGCCTTCATTGTGTTGAAGTATGTTCCTCCTGTTTGAGTTTCTTCAGGACTTTTAACATGAAGCAGTGCTGGATTTTGTCAAAAGCCTCTTCAGCATCTACTCATGACCCTGGTTTCTGTTCTTGAGACAATTCATATAATTTAGAGCATTTATTGATTCATGGATATGAACCATCTCTGTGTTTCTGGAATAAAGCCAACCTGATCGTGATAAATGATGTGTTTTTAATTCTCCTGGCAAGTATTTTGAGAATTCTTGTCTGCTTCTCAGGGAAGTTGGTCTACAGTTTTTTGTAACATCTTTATCTGGTTGATAGGATGATACTAGTTTTATAAAAAAAAGTTTGATAATGTTCTTTCTTTTCTTTATTATTTAGCAGTTTGAAGATGTTGATATTTGTTCCTTGAAGATCTGGTAAAATTTACCAGTGAATATATCTGAACCTGGGACTTTACTTTTAGTTGAGAGATTTTTAATTATGACTTCCATCTCATTGCTTGTTATAGACCTGTTTAAATGTCATCTTATGTTAGTCTAATTTTGGTAGATCATACACATACAGAAATTCATTCCTTTCTTTCAGATTTTCCCTTTTAGTGGAATGTAGGCTTTTTTAGGTAAGATCTGATGGCTTTCTCAATTTCATTGGTATCTTGTATGGCTCCCATTTATCTCTAGTAAATTGAATCTGTTTAGTTTGGCTAAGAGTTTGTCTATATTGTTGACATTTTCAAAGAACTCTTTGTTTCATTGATTCTTTGCATTGTTGTTTTGTTTGCATAGCATTCCTTTCTACCCTGATCCTAGGGAGCTCTTTCTGTTCTGGTTCTTCTTTTTCCAAGGCCTTAAGGTTAACCATTGTGTTAGTTATTTTTCTGTTGCTGTGATAAAATGTCATGACCAAAAGCAGCTTTGGCTACTGTACCAGACAGGGTTGTCTATAATGGCGAGGAAGGCATGGCAACAGGTGGCTGGAGCAGGAAGCTGGCTGATTACATTTTTGTCCTACAAGAAGCAGAGAAAGAACAAGAGGTGGAATAGGACTGTAGAGTCTCAAAGCCCATCTCTACTGACATACTTCACAATTCTATAACTTCCCCAAACAGTGCTACCAGCTGCAGACCAAGTGTTCAAATACTTGAGCTTATGGAGGACATTTCTCATTCCAACTGCTATAGTCATTCAGTTATTTATTTGGGAGCTTGTGATTTCTTAATGTATGCTCTTAGAGCCAAAATAAAAATCACCCAAGACTGCTTTCAGTGTATCTCAGAGGTTATTTTGTGTTTTCATTTTCATTTTTGTCTAGGAATGTTTTTATTTTCTTCTTGATTTCTTTAAGGACCCACCCACCGGTCAGTAGTGTGTTGTTCAGTCTCCATGGCTCTGTGTGCACGCTAAGGTTTCTCTTGCTTTTGCTGTGAAGTCTTGCTCCGTTGTGATCAGATAGATTACAAGGGATTGTTTTACTTCTCTTATTATTTAAGGCTTGCTTTGTATCCTAATATATGATCTATTTTATAGAAAGTTCTGTGGGCTGCTGAGAAAAAGAAGTTTGTTGGATCCATTTGACCTGTGATGTAATTTGATTCAGGTATTTCTCTTTCTCATTAGGATGGCCTATCCATTGGTGAGAGTGGTGTATTATATTGATGTTGCCTACTATTACTGTGCTGGGGTGAATCTATTACTTTAAGTTTAGTAGTATTTGTTTTATGAAATTGGATATATCTGCGTTTGGTCCATACATGGTTAGAATCTTAATGTCATCTTGATGGATTGTGCCCTTCAGTGATGTGAGGCAGGCTTCATTATCTTTCCTCACTAGTTTTGGTTTATGGTCTGTTTTGTCAGATAGTAGAACAGTGACACCTGCTTGTTCCCTAGGTCCACTTGCTTGGGACACCTTTTTATACCTCCCACCCCCCCCAAGGTAGTATATGTCTTTGTGGTGAGGTGTGTTTGTTGGAGACAACAAATAGTTCTTGCTTTTTTTTTTTTTTTTTTTTT
>CABHPR010152304.1:27529-48735 GCA_902168415.1 Peromyscus melanophrys | reverse complement strand
TGCACATATTTTATCAACATTCATCTCACCGCTGACCTAACTTACTATGTTTTGACCTTGAATGGAATTTTTGCTTGGCTGGCTGGGGACAAATTATCATGATTTTTGTAGCTTATAGAAAATTTCTTTACCAAATGCAAGATGTATTGGGTACTTGAAGTGAGAGTCATTTGTCCTTTATTTTCTTGTATAGCTGACAGGTATTTGTTGTTGTTGATCATAATTCTCTGTACATTTATAGAGACTTTTTATTTTACTTATTTATTTAGTTTTGTCACAATTATTAATCAGAAGAAGTGTGTTGTGCTCTAATTTATGGTGGGTATTAGATATCAATGGATTTTGTTTCTGGAGTTGATGTTGATAGCACATCTCATCTGAATTTGGTCACTGGAGGCTAAATCCTATTTGCCAAAAAGGTTGAGCTTCCAGAATTTAGATCCAGCCAGGGTAAACATACAAAATAACCAAAATGAAGCAGCAAGAAAAACTGCTCCGATACTGTTGGTTGTAGGTCTATAGAGGGGTGTCGCAGTTCAAGAGCATCAGTTGAGAATTTATGTATCACACATCCAGGACATGCCTAGTCTTCTCAAGAATTCAAACTGTGAACATTGCTTTAACTTTCATGAAACTATCTGCCCTTTCTGAATGCCTTTTCACTACACACACACACACACACACACACACACACACACACACACACACACCAATGACGAGAATATGGTCTTTGGAACTAAAAGATTAGAGAGTTTCTAATTCTGAGTCATCTATATGTTAATTTACTTCATCTGAGAGATTCTTGTTACATTTTAGTTATATAATAAAGACAATAAATACCCTCTTATGTGGTTTTTCTTGTTCTTGTTTGTTTTGTTTTATTTAACAGAGATGGAGCTGTTTGTATGGCACGCCTGGTATGCAGAGGGTCTGATGTTTGTGGAACTTAGTGACCCATATGGGAACTTGACATAGTCACATATGTAGGGTTGTGCCTCAGGGTTTCAGAAAGGTGGGAAGATGGTTCCCATGGCTTATGAGAGCTGACACTCCAGCCATTGTTTGAGTCACGCACCTTAGCCAGCACTTTCGGCAAGCATGTGTATAGAAAGCTGCCGTGCTCCAGCAAGCTGTGGGAGGCTGTCTTTGCTGCATCCTCCATGCCTTGAAAGAAAAGTAGCAGAGACTCCTTGAGATACTGAGCATACATTTGTATGTCTTCTCCGTGAATTGGCGCTCTTTCTAAACCTCTGCACACCAAGCCTTTGCTGGGAGGAAGCATGTGGCTGTTTCCTGGGAAGGCCCGCTGGCTGGATCTCACTGGAGGCATGTCTTCCTTAGGAAGGAGCAGGGACATTTCCCCAATCCTTTTTGTCAACACAGTGGGAGTTATCTGAATTTTGTTTGGGTATTAGCTGCTGTGTGGATTGGGTATCTCTCTGTTAGTGGAGCCTTTCTTAGAGGATTAACACCACAGTGACTGGGAAGCACTGTAGGGGGATTTCTCCCTCAAGTAACAGGGTCACGTTCATCTGCATGCTTTTCTAGCAAGCCCACTCCTCAGAGTCCCAGGCAATGCCACCATTTAGCTGGAGATCTAGGAGAAGAACATTTTCTTTCTTACAAGCAAGGTGCTGGACCATTCAGCTTAGCGATTATCCAAACTTGATTTTCCTGCAGCTAGAAGCACAACCAATTAAAGAGTATAGAGTTCAGTCATAGGGGAGAATTTCATGTAAACAAACTCCATGTCAAGCCTTACAATCTTACAATTCAGTGAAGCTGGCATCTTGGGAGCATTAACTGACTCCCAGAGGTTCCTGAGGTCGAGAGTCACTGCAGATGTTACATTTTCAGATAGCTTTGGGATTGACCAAACTGGTACACTTCTTTGTATGTGAGTTGGAGGCTGACATCGGACTCTGGAGACAGCCCAGCTCTGGATCACTGGGACATATAGGTTGGCTCCTGGAGCCAAGAACCCAAAAGCAAGGTTCTGGTCTCAGCTTCTTCTGCTTCTGCTCAGCTGATATGTCTACCCAGTGAAGAGAAATGTCTGAGTGCCTTGAAAGCTTAGCATCTGCTTCTTCTTGGCTTCTGATGTTTTAGAAAGCCTCTAGAAGTTTCTATTGGAGTTGGATGAGACGAGGCTAGCATATTTTCTGTCTCTCCAGAAGCCTGCACCCCACCTTCGGAGCCTCATTTACATGCACAACCAATGCTGTCTGCCTGCCTTGGACTGTACCTTTGAGCAGATCCGGTGGGATCCCCACATGCATGTCAATGAAGCTCCCTTCAGCAGAGCCCTGCTCTGAAGAGGCAAAGCGGAAGCTTTGCCTGGAACTTGTTTCTGTGACAGTCTCTAACCAGACACCACAAGAAGGATTTTTTTTTCCTTGCTGGTGTGTGTGCCAGGAGGACTCCGTGTAACTTGGTTTTCCAGACCAAGGTAATTTATTTAAACATGGATTATTTGAAAAAACGGGAAGGGATACAGGGCCTGATTTTAATCCCTGCTAACAGAGAAAAGAATGCTCGTGTCACAACTCAGTGAGTGTAAAAATTAAAAAAGGCTGAGACCATTGTTTGAAAACAGGCAAAATAATTAAAATTATTGTGGAATAATCACATATCACACAACAACCTCCCACTCTTATGAGCAACAATCCAAAACAGCTCCTCCACAGCGGGCCCAAGGGCAGAGGTTCTGTATATCATTCAAAGACCATCTGTCGTGCAATTCCTGTAGCGCCTTTGCACTATTCTGAGGGCAGGCTGAAATTCAGCCCTGGCACTTCTCTTTCCATTTGCTAACAAACAGCAGTGATGGCAGATAAATATGGCAAACAATAGGCGCTTGTAATGAACTGGAAAGGGATGAGGAGTTTTGGAACCGGCACTGGAATAAGAAGTTTTGGGTCCTTTGCTGGGCTCCTGGGACCCTCAGGGCTAGTTCCTGCCATGTGGCAGCCCAGACAGACATCTGCAGGCTGAGAGCGGCTGCCGTAAGCTCAGCCAACCTGCTACTGGCCTGATTTAAATAAAGTTCTTTTTTTTTCCTTAAAAAAATTAATAATCGCAAAGATTCAGAGCTAGGCTTCCATTATCGCAGGAATCCCATACATTGTAATCGTTCTCAGAGCTTGCTCTTTCATTTATTCCCTTTTCAGGTCAGTGTCTCGTCTCTTAAAATGGCCCAGGCTCCTGAGCTCTGAAGTGGTGCCTTATTCTGGGTCTCCCCGAGCCAGCTAGAACAGGAGCTTGATGATTCCACTCCATAAGATGCTTCTTCATCTTGTTTTCTAGGAAGAGATTTGTGGTATGATTGTCTGGTAAGAAACTAGAACTACCAGAATATGTTAGAACTGACCTTCAATAGTTACAGTTTTAATTCTCAGATTAGCAGTATCTGAGGAATTCTAGACCGAAGCTCCTCCTTTGAATGTTCAGAGCAACCTAAAATTCTGACTTTGGTCATCTTGGAAAATCATCTGTTCCTCATTTCACCGTGATCTGTAACTATAAACACATGGACCCTGGTGTGCCCCATTAGTAACCCCTGGTCCCCTGTTCTTTCTCTCCCCTCCTTATCTTCACCTCGTCTCCCTTTCCCTTATCCTCATTTCTGTCCTTACCTTTATCCTTATCTCTGTCTCCACACCTACTCCTATCCCCATTGACATCTCTATTTCTAACTTCCCATTGGTCAGAAGCAGTCTCCAGGAAATTCACAGTAGGTTCAGGTGTGGGATGCATAATGACTAAAGAACATTGCTATTTGCACCAGGCTCAGATCACATTAGTATTTTCCTTTCTTTAATAGTTGGAGTGAGAAAAGATTGATTACAATCTGTGTTGTAAAATTAGCCCCTTACACCAAGGAGGACTTCCATCTGTATTAATAAGAGACTAATAAGACTTCCTCCTTGGGGAGGTCTTAAATAGTAAGGCCACCTTAGCTGTGCTGTCTGGACTCTGGGTAGGGGTGACATTTGGGTATGTATCAGGTCATTAACAGGAACTGCAGTGGAGTGGATATGGAGTTCAGAAACAGATGCTGGTCCTTTATTATGGGAATTATTAAAAGCCCTGGACTTGATACCTGGGGGTTTCTTGAGTCTGCCTCCCCACTTTTCTTTTCACTGACAGTTCACCAGCATTATGTGTCAGTTCCAGGATGAAAGCCCCATGATGTGTGGGCTGTAATTCAAACAGGTTTTATTTCCACCAGTACATTGGAAGGAACATGCTTTAAACTCAAGAGAACTGAGGTGTGCCTTTTCAGACTTCCACTGGGAAGCCTAGCATTTGTGAGCCAGCAGGAGACATGAGAGGGTTGTTTACTTTGTAGACGAGACAAACTCGAACTTAGAGAAGTTACATGTCCTCTCTAAAGTCATATGAAGAGGAACCAGGGCTGTCTCTGGTCTTCTCAATCTTAGGTCAGTGCCGGGCTGTTTTTGCTGTAGCACGCCATCCTATCTGATCTTTGTAACATAGGCTGCAGAGTCAGGCTGTGCTTGGTAGTTTAAAGTGCTATACCAGGCTGTGGGGTCATGAGAGTCCTATATCATAGACATATCCATGCCAATGTCAACACACACACACACACACACACACACACACACACACACACACACACACACACACCCGAGACATCTCTTTAGTCTTTTTGAAACAACCACTGATCTTTTTTCTTTTTTCTTTATTAAGAAATTTTCTACTCACTCCACATACCACCCACAGATCACCCCTCCTCCCTCCTCCCAACCCCCCAGCCCTCTCTCCCAAGCCACCCCGCATCCCCACATCCCCCAAATCAAGGTCTCCCATGGGGAGTCAGCAGAGCCCAGCACACTGAGCCTAGGCAGGTCCAAGACCCTTCCCACTGCACCAAGGCTGTGCAAGGAGTCACACCACAGGCACTGGATTCCCAGAAGCCTGCCCATGCACCAGGGACAGATCCTGATCCCCCTGCCTGGGTGCCCCCCAAACAGTTCAAGCCAAACAACCGTCTCCCATATCCAGAGGGCCTAATCCAGTCCCATGGGGGCTCCACAGCCACCAGTCCACAGTTCATGGGCTTCCACTAGTGTGACCAGTCATCTCTGCACATCCTCCCATCATGATCTCGATGTCCCCCGCCTGCAGAATCCCTCCTCTCTCACATGAATTGGATTCCCAGAGCTTAGCCTGGTGCCTGGCTGTGGATCTCTGCATCTGCCTCCATAAGTCACTGGACAAAGGCTCTATGATGACAGCTAGGTTATTTGCTAGACTGGTCACCAGAGTAGACCAGTCCAGGCACCCTTTGTCCACTGCCAGCAGTCGAAGATGGGGTCAACCTTGCAACCACTGATCTCTTATTATCATTCCAGTTGGTCTTGTATACTATTGACTTGTTTTTCCATCTGGATTTTGGTAACTATAATTCATATTTCCTAGCTCCTTGAATGCTTTCCTCCTGCACTACTCCAACAGTTTTTCCCCTACAGGGTGAGGAAAACCCAGTTAGCTAGTAAGGGATGATTTTGCCACAAGCACATTGTTCCTTCCTTATTCAGTGCTGGGCGGCAGCCAGCTTGCAGTACTTCATGAACACTGTCTTTTGGAGTGGGGTGGTGAGAAATTTTGCAATTTATTTGTTAAACAGTCAAATTAGCTCGAAGTGGTGGCGGATGCCTTTAATCCCAGCACTTGAAAAGCAGGAACATGCAGATCTCTGTGAGTTCAATGCCAACCTGATCCTTAGAGTGTGTTCCAAAGCAGCCAGGTCTACATAATAAGACCCTATTTAAAAAAAAAAGAAAGAAAGAAACAAATTTTAAAGAGATAAATTGAACATGGTGGAGTATCTACAGCAAAGACAGTGACTGATATTACTTATTTTAGATCTTTTTAGAACTGTTATTGCTAGTATAGACAATATTTATAATATTTGGTATATATTTATGCATGATACAAGGAGGGAATTCATTCAGAATTTTGTGGGTTATTGTTATTTTCCTTCTTCAGATTGAGATATGCTAGTTCTTAGGAAAAGAAATACCTAATAGATTATGTCATTATAATTCCATAATTCAAAATATGCTTTTCATAAGCTTTAATATATATATATAGTATATACATATAATACACTAGACTCTAATGGCCCATCTAAATTAACAATGCTAAGAACAGTTCTGTGTCTCTTTTTGTTTTTTCAAATTCAAAACAAATTCATGCACATTTATTTGTTCCAAGTGAGGGCTGAGTGTTTTGGCTATCTATTTGTAAGCTCTCAGTTTTGAATAGGATGTTAGAATCTTCACACGGCTGAGGACAGAAGATTCTCTGCTCAAAAGCCAGCAGAGAGCAGATTAAACAGCAGTGAGTGGCAGCTGGTCAGTTTACCAGACAGTTCTAATGTGGAGATGTTCCTAAAAAGAGAGCAGAGTGTTTCCATCCTGTCCCAGGAGCTGGCCCATGCTTCCAGGGTAAGTTCAGGCTCAGCCTCTGCCAAGCTCAAGTGCAACTGAAATGCCTGTTGAAAGCAGATGCTGTTAAAATTCAGATGGGAAAGCACACTGGTCCAGAATCTCCTGGATAGTGGTCAAGACATCAAATACATAGTTTAAAAATCAATGCCAGGTCAGCTAAGTCACCAGACCCACTTAGTAAAGTTTCCGTTCCTTGAAAAGCTATGTGTGCATTGCTGGATTGTGTTGTGTCTCCTGATGTCTTCTGTTTTTCCTTAGTGTAAGTGAGTAGAGTGTTTATCTGAGCATTATTTTCTATGAAAAAGACCAAGTATGAGATCTCTTTCCAGGTCAAAATTAGTGAAAATCTTTTCCCTAGAAAGGAAGTCTGTATGTCCTAATTGTAGTAATGTGTTGCCTGAAGAGCATCCAGTTATACCACGGAACAAAATCTGGTTCTAGTTTTAATATTGAGGAAGCAACCATGACACCAGGAGAATGATGTCATCATTAGAACATCAGCTAACCCACCTTCTGGTGAGGTTGGAACCCAAAGGCCTGGGCCCTGCTCTGCACAGCCATTTGACATCACATTTTCTCCATAGGGTGAATTTGATTTTACTTCTCTGAAATAACTTGCAAATGTTATGAATGAAAGTCCCTTTGTTTACAGCCATGATTCTTCCAGGGAAGTCCCTAGAGCATTTACCAATTTCATAGCTGTGGTCAAACATGGCTTAATTCCTAAAGGACTCATTCCTCAGCGTGGCAGGGCCAAGATGTGGAATCCCTAAGGCAGTGGTTCTCAACCTATGATCTATGGGTCTCAATGTTTTTTGGAGGCTGAATGACCTTTCACAGGAGTCAACTAAGACTATTAGAAAACAAAGATATTTACATTATAACTCATAACAGTAGCAAAATTTCAGTTATGAAGTCAAAATGAAAATAATTCTATGGTTGGGGTCACCACAAAATGAGGAAATGTATTAAAAGATCACAGAATTAGGAAGGTTGAGAACCACTGCCCTAAGGGGTAGAGTTTTTTGGGAAGTGGTGAGGTCACAGGGGATTCTGACCTTGGAAGGATCAAAGTAGTAATGGGTGGGGGGTAGGGTTAGTTAATTTTCTTGAGAAGGTTGTGTTAACAAGCAAGACAACACCTCCCCCCCCACCATCTTTTTCTACAGCTTCCTGTCTTACCAGGTGATCTCAGGTGATCTTTCCCTCTTACACATTCTCACTATGAATCCATCTACCACGCAATACAACCAAGATAGTCCTCACTAGATCTGAGAAAATGTTGGTACCATTCTCTTAAAACTCCAAAAGTGTGAATGAAATAAACCCATGTTCTTCATGAAACTCCCAGCCTCAGGTATTTCACTATAGCAATAGAACTTGAATTAAGTCAGTCTCTTAGCAACTTATTAGAAATGTACTTCTCAGAGCTGGACAGATGGTTGAGTGGTTAAGTTCATCTGTTGCTGTTACAGAGGACTAGATTCTGTTCTCAGTATCCACAATGGACAACTCCCACCCACCTGTTACCTGAGCTTCAGTGGCCTCCATGGGCACTTCAATGATATACATATAATTAAAAAAATTAAAAGTCCTAAAAAGAAAGACATAATTCCAAGAGCTGATCCTACATTTTCTGACACATCTACTCCTTAGGTGATGGCCGGAATCCTGTGTTTTGAAGAGCCTTCTAGGCAGTTCTAAGGCCCTGATTTAGGGAGACTTTGCCGTTATGTGAAGAAGAGCTGTCGAGATCTCATTAGCTGTCATGGCCAAAGTTCTTTCTAAATCCAAATGCCTGACCCACAGGCCAGTTTTAAAAAAGCATTCCAGGTACCAGTTGAAAAGGTAAAGAGTCAGCTACTATTAACTGTCAGCACCAATACATGGAGAGTACTTTTACGTGTGCATATTTCTCCACATTTTCTCTTGGAGTTGTGATGTGATGCTTTCAACTGGGGCTTAGCAATTTAGTGGACTGATTTACATTTGAGGAGAAATATGGTCCCTGGTGCACATTTCCTGCAGTGTGACAATGCTCAAACCCTCAATTACAACTCTCTCTCTCTCTCTCTCTCTCTCTCTCTCTCTCTCTCTCTCTCTCAAGCAGAACAATGATCTTTACTGGGGAATTGTAGATTGAGCAGACCAATAATTACCTATCCCAACCATAGACAGAAACTGCATGGGAAATAATTTTCGCATTTAAGTCACCTAACTCCATGACCAAGCAAGTCACAAGTGAGGATGGAAAAATGCTTGTTTCTGCCACTCCTGGGTGAGAGAAGCCTGCTGATGGGAATTACTCACGCTCAAAGTCAGAAGGGGCTGCTGAATCCTGTGACATGTGGCCCTCAGGCCTCTCACTGCTGTGATTGGCAGGTCACACTCCCTTGGTTTTGACTAAGGCCTGTCACAGCTGAGAAGACAGCTAGTGAAATGGTTTTCATTTCACCGAGGGTCATGCCATAGGTCGCCAGTGCTGCCACCTAACAGTGAAATGCTGCAGAGCTTGGGAGAAGCTCGTGCTCAGAGCAGCTGTGGGGCTGTGGTGGCTGCTGGGTGAGATGGTTGCCAAGTGCGCAGAAGCAGGGAGACTGTAACTTACAGGTAATCACTAAGACTGCCAAGGCAGCACATTGCTTATGAACACGTTGCCATGTAAGTTACAATCACAACCTAGTAAATCAAGGAAAAACCATGTTGTTTTGGATAAAGCTCATGCGACGAGCCAGAAAATACCTCACTGGCATCCCGATTAAGTGGGAAATATATGAGGTATGTATAGAAATCTGGGAGTGCAGAGGTTCTTTGGCTTGTACACATTGCTTATCAGCATATATTCATAAATGCAAATGTCTGTTTAATTGATCTTAAAATGAAGTTATATAGCATTAGACAGGAAAATGAACAAATGCAGAGCCACTATGAGTGAGTGAGTGAGTGTGTGTGTGTGTGTGTGTGTGTGTGTGTGTGTGTGTAGAGATATGTAGAGAGAGACAGAGACAGAGAGACAGAGAGAAAGCACCATTGGTGGTGGTCTAGTGTGCAGATATTTTAGTGTACTCTACCTGGGAGGAGGCGGCGTGGTGGAATCATAGGGGTCTGGTCTCTACATGAATTTTTCTTAAGAAGCACCTCCATCTCTCCTTCCCTCTCCCCTACTACCTTCCTTTCTTCTCTCTCTCTTTTTACTAAAAAATCTTGAATTAATTAGGACATGATTAGAACAAGAGAAAATAATATCAAATCTGATACCATTGGTGAAACATCCCTTTAAAGGGATTAAAACCCTAACCCCCCACAGTGTGTGTATCTAGCTCTAAAATCTCCACTCCCTCTTTTCAGAGGGCACATTGATTTTCAAGTGTTGTCCTTGACGCATCTGTCGAGATGTGGAGATACACCACCTCACGCTCATCACAGGAGGGAGGTTCACGGGATGGTTAAAGAGGGAACTGTACTGAGAGAAGTGTGTATCTGTCAGAGAAAAAGAAGTCCCTGGAAATGGCGGCTCTCCCCTTGTCTGTGTCTGGTGCTTTCTGCCTTTTTTCCTTCTTAAAATTTCAGGTCTTATTTTTCTTTCTCACAAGTACCAGCAGAAGAAGATTAAGCTTTGACATTGATATTTTTAATTTTCTGGGTGAGTTGTTGTATATGTCACAATTAAAGACCAAATACTGGCTAATGTCCACCTGGTAAACATGATTAGCCTGCTAATTAGACAGAGTGCCTTTTAGTCTAGGTAATCAAAGATTGTGAGTTATTTCAGCTTTAGTTACTTCAGTGAAAACAACAGTTCATTTGAATTTCCACAAACAGCCTTAAATTTAATGGCTATTTCAGTTTACAATGGGGACCCAAACTTGATCTTTTCTAATTGCCAGACTTGTTTTTTTTTTTCCTTAAAGTAACAAATGGTCATCCTCAATATTAAAAATGTAAACAAAATCCACAATGTGTGTCTGACTGCTTCCCGACAGGGATGCTATTTAGTGTTCGGTTGTTTGATGCACAGGTTTGTTTCTCTCTCCTGTGACTACAGTTTATCACCGTCTGAGTTCCTTCAGGGTAACCTCTGTAGGGACGACCCTTCACTTGTCCTGTGCCACCAGGTCTGTTGGAGCTGATCTTCTTGTCCATCACGCTAAGCTGCACCCTCTTGGTCATTTTACTCCCAGCTGTGTGAGTGTGAGGTCACACGACATAAAGGCTAGAGATCCTGTCATACATAAACACCGCAGCTGACTCACCGAACAAATTTATTTTCTTTTAAAAGGGCAATTCCATCGAAGTAGTTGTTTATGGGGAGACCTGACTATACCGCATCAGAGGAAGGCTGAGTCTACACTGAGACCTCTTACCTCCATCATGAGATCAACAATAAGCTAAGCTGGAGCTTGCCGATTTTTTCTTTTCTTTTCTTTCCTTCCTCCCTCCCTCCTTCCCTCCCTCCCTCCCTTCCCTCCTTCCTTTCTTCTTTCTTTCTTGTTTATTTTTCCTCCACAGAAGTGGATGGACAAAAGTAGCCAAAGAATTCCATCACCTGCCTACTAGATTTTCATTCAATTAGAATCCCTCTGCCCATTTCTACCGTAGAGTCAGTGGGAGGCCAGACTTTCATTTTGTTAGGGTCTCAGTGATCGGTAAACACACTGTAGTGTTTGCACACTCCTTGAACATATTTAGTTCTGAATTCATTTTTTTAATTAAGATTTTTTATTTGGCAGCAGTGGTGAGCCTCTGTTGCTAGAGTTTTCCTGCCTGGCCCACAGTCAGGATAAATCTCTCTCACCTGCCAGTCCCACAGCCGCTCAGACCCAACCAAGTAAACACAGAGACTTATATTGCTTACAAACTCTATGGCCGTGGCAGGCTTCTTGCTAACTGTCCTTATATCTTAAATTAATCCATTTCTATAAATCTATACCTTGCCACGTGGCTCGTGGCTTACCGGCATCTTTACATGCTGCTTGTCCTGGCGGTGGCTGGCTGGCAGTGACTCCTTCTGCCTTCCTGTTCTTTCTTTTCTCTGTTAGTCCTGCCTATACTTCCTGCCTAGCCACTGGCCAATCAGTGTTTTATTAGCAACACATTTGCCATACAGAACATCCCACAGCAAGCCTCCATTTTAGGCAAGCATGAGCTATCACGAAGGCCCTGTATCTGTATGTAAACGAGGTTGAGTCTGACAACTTTACATAGTCTGTAGTAGTGAATGCAATTGTCATCAATCTCTGTGACTATTGATTTCATACACCACCTATGCTTACTTCCCAGCTGTACCCAGCCCTTCTGTATTTGCGTGAATGGGACAAGTGTTGCAGACTCTGAGGCATTCCCAAGGCAGCTAATGGCATGGTTTGCTTTCAACCCAAGTTCTTTTGGGGGAACAGCACATAACTCCACTTCTGAAATGTTTTCTTACTACATACCTAACGTTTATTGTAGAATGTAATCAAACTAGAGATTAACTTTAATTTCACCTTGTTCAGATAAACACTATCACTATTTTGAAAGAATTTATTCTCAGTATTTTTTTCCACACAAATAAAAAGCTAATGTCTTCTTATGGGGCTTAAAGAGTTAAACAGGAGAGGGGGGATTATTCCACTTCTTGCTTACATTTTCTGTTCCCTCAAGGTCCCCTCTTTAACAGACTGTCTCAGGAGTGATTCGGGATGCTGAAGCAGTTGATCACTGAATAAATCTTCCCTGACTCTGAAAATGTTACAGTATTATGCAGCACACACAGCATGGGTTGCAGCTGAGCTGCTCTGTGGCCAGAGATGATCTCTCGGTAAAGAAATTGCCTGGAATTACCCAGGGGAGTTTGCATTTCAGTAGCAAAATAGTAAGTACAGGAATGGAGTCGAGTGACTTGTTCAAGATTTTGGCCATATAAACACTAAGCAAGGGCTGGTGGAATGCAGGATAAAAGAAATCTCAATATCATTTGATTCAAGGAGGAGAAGGACATTTCATAAATGTCACTCATTAGAGAGCTCCAGAAACAGGCCATTTTAAATATATCACCGAACTGTTGGCAGAATGGAATGTTCTTGAAATCCCATTTCTCTTGGAGCCACTCTGAACAAGAAAGGCGTGTAGCATGAGGTAATGTCTACTACAGTTTCCAAGCTTCAGATATCGGCTTGTCCTCTGTGTGGGTCTTGGGGTTTGAAAAGTGGGAGAGGAACTGTTCACAATACATTCCCTTAGAAACTTATGTCCCCAGCTCCTGGACAGTGAAGAATTGGTTTTTGTATTTTGATTTAGGGGAATATTTTGATGCAATTTCTGACCATTAAAATAATTTAAAAAATAATTTTAAAATAAAATTTTCCCAACTGTGAGCTCTTTATTCAAGTTTGTGTTCTTGGTGAAGCCAGTAGCTAGAACATATTAGGTACTCAATAAAAAAAATTGTTAACTGAAGAACTAAGGGAAAGAGTATAGTTAATGTTGACAAGTTATAATGTGGGAAGGGTGAAGCCGCAGCCAATAGGAAAAACCTTTCTTCGGCCTTGCTGCTTCATGTGCAAACCAAAGTGAGCTTTAAGATCTTAGCAGTATTATCCAGTTCACTGGGGCTTCATGACATCAGTGCAATAACTGATGCCTTTTTCCCCAGGGGTGCAAGGTGAGGAAGGGGTGGTACACACAGCTCACAGCATTAGAAGATATTCTTATTCGAAATGCCTTTGGATGGAATATTAATTTTCTCATATCCAAACTTCCATTACCTTATTCTCAAACTTTCTTCTTCACTTGTGAAACCATTTGAACTTCAGACCCTTGGTACAAAGCCTCTTCATATACCAGCTCTATGACAGAGGGAATGGATTTACCATTTCAAAAGGAAGATCAGATATAGGTGGTCTGCAGGTGGTCATCTGGGCTCCAGTGGCATAGCAGAAGGGATAATGTGACTTTTTCACTTTTCTATAATTCAGGGGGGTCATTTAATCTTAGTGTCCAATCCCTATGCAATACCATAACAATCACACATGTATGTTGTTAAATGTGTTCTTGAATAACTTTATTACAGGTTGTGTCTCACATAGCAATTAGTGTTCTTACATGAGGGTCTCAGTCTTTAGAGATTTTTATGAGCAGAACATTAGAAATATTAAAGGAAGCACAGTTTTGATCTACAATCGAATATTAGTATTTGTAACAGTTAGCATGTGTATGGGTAGAAAGTTAAGATGCAAATAGTTTTTCTCATTTGAAGAATTCCATTGTGCTATCCCTTCTGTGATCTTGCATTCTCATTTCTGATAGGCTTGCAGAAAGGAGCAAACAGCCTAACCTCAAAGCATGCAGGGGGACATTCTGTGTGATGACAGTCCTCTTTTCTCTGGGCTGGTGTTGATCTCGTACCAGAAAGTATCTGGCACCATTGGCCTGGCTTGCGAATACTAGGTTGGACAAGATGGTTTGACCCAGAATCTGTACTGAATTCACAAATCCATGGCAAGGACAGACGAACATTTTGCTTAGGCCAGGCTCTACAAATACCTAGAGGTGACCCTCTTTTTCCTTGGAGCCTTTCTTACACCAGGAATTGCTGGTTATTCCTTGTTTACATCATATACATGGTCAAGTATGACCCTTCCTGGTATCTCCAAGTCACATTTTAGCATGTTTCCACCATTCCATGCCATTCCAACCAAACAAGCTATCATGAAAAAAAAAAAAAAAACAGCAACAAAAACAAGGAAAAAAAGCTGAAAGAATAGCCTGGATCTAATACCCATAACAGAACAAAACTGTGAAGAAGAATCTTTCTTTTAAACAACTGTCAAGGGTGGCAGATGTTAGAGTTCTCCAGAGTAACAGAACTTATAAAATGGATCTCTCTCTCTCTCTCTCTCTCTCTCTCTCTCTCTCTCTCTCTCTCTCCAGCAGAAGGTGTGGCCTAAATTAGAAATGGGTCATTCCACCTCAGAAGATCTAGATTAAAGGTGTGTCTTTCCAAGTCAAAGATCAGAATTTGAAGTGGGTCTTCCCACTTTAAATGATCCAATTAAGAAAAAAAATCCTTCACAGGTGTGCTCAGCTATTTTGGAGATCTAGTTAATTCCAAATACAGTAAAACTGACAACCAAGAAACCAAGAATAGCCACCACTGTAGAGGAATAAGGGAGGCCTGCCTGAGTGCACTGGGGATAGAATAGCTGTCTGGCCTTCCATTTTGGGAGTTTTCAATTTGCCAGTTTTCCCCTGGATTCCCAGTCTTTGTCTGTAGCAAGAACGTCCCTTTTTGAATTACTCAGCTACCCAATGGTGTGACTCCTGCTAGGTTTAGTGAGGAGTTGAGTGCCAGCAAACAGAGAAATGTGCTGTGCTTGCTTTGATTTTACCTCTCGTGGTCCCCCAGGGAGATGAGGATACTTGTGCAAGTGCGGGTTTGAACAGCTGAGGCCCATGTGACCTCAATGCAGCCAGTGCTAACTTTTGATGTGAACCTGGGCATGCTGCTGAAGTGGCGAGCATCTTTGTTTCTGTAGGACCTGTAGGACAGTGTTGCACTGAGGATTAAGCAGGCTTGTGTTTGACCGTAACTTTCATGAAGTCAGATGTCACTTTGTGGTGGCCATTTTCTTTTGCTAGATTCTGTAGAGCTGGCTCAAAGCTGTCTTGATGCCAGGGTGAGGTAACAGATCCAGTACCTGTGTAGAGGAATACATGAGGTTTTCGGATGGTGGGGTGGGGGTGTTCTGCAAATCCATCTTGTATAGGAGCTCTAAGCAGTTCTCTACTACCAGGGATGTTCACTAAAGACTAAATCTTTCTGGAAAAACACAGGCCAGTCTCCTCACAGGTCTGTGCCCACTGAAGTGTAACACAGAGGCTTGAAAAGACACTGCTTTTTTGTGTGTACACAGTGGGAGGAAGACTGTTCAGAAACCAGTGGAATTTGGAGGTCAGGTGACTATTGGATCTCCTGAGAACTGTGGTTGTTTATAGCAGTGATTTAAAGAGAAGAGAGCAGTAGCCAGATGTCTCGCTGCAGCAGGGCTGTCTTCTGGACAACTTCTGTCCTTTCCTGTCCTGTTCACATTTTTACCTGAGCCTTGTTCAAGTGTCAGCTTCTGGGAGGGTCGTCTTCTGATGCCTCCCACCCATATTCCATGTTGCTCTTTGACCAATCCTGTGACACTTTGCCCTCCACATCGATGCTCTGTGGTGATTCTTTTTATTCTCTCTGAACTGACACAATTACTTCTCGTCTCTAGAATGTGAGCTTGTGGAGGTTCAGGGAGGAGTTTTACATTTATTTTGCCATTCTTTCAGCTCCTAGTCCAAAGAATGAATGTGCTGGTGCGGATATATATAAAAAAATACAGACTGAATGAACATGAATACGTGCTCATGTTTTTAAAAGGCCATTGAGTGCAGTCAATGAATACTTCTTACTATGTCTCAAAGGGCTGGAATTCAGTGGGAAGAGTGCTTATATTATCAAATCTCTTGGTCACATATATTTAATGCAAACTATTCAGCGTGATTGAATCGTCATCTGGCAATCCATGAAGGATGCCAGGAGTGCAAGGGTCACACCAGACCAGAAATTGGACTGGGATTTTTTTCCTCCCCTAAGTTCTGTGACAGTTTTTTGAATTCTTCATCAGTTCTTTCCTGCCTGGGCTTCCTCCTCTGTTAAAAATTTCTTTTAAAATAAATGATTTCTAAGTTGTATTTTCAAGATTTTATTTCTCAATGCAGAGAGTTTTGTTATATTCATGAAAGCTCATTATAATGTTCCATAGCTATCTTTTGGAAGGTGTATAAATTAAATTAGTGATAATTGGAAATCATATTTGTAATGAACAATTTTTTATCATTATTGCTTATTTTTGGTTAAACTGGAAAAGAATCTGGTAAATTAAATGGTGGTACCAATAGAAGTTTTTTACCCACTTGAGGATTCAGAAAAATAGTATTAAAATATTTCATAACAATAAAAAAGCCATCCTAAAAATCTTTATGAAAACATGTTTTCTATTATATTCTAAACTTTTGCCTTTGATTTAAGAACCTCAATTTTACACAGCTGTAAAAGCTAGAGAGACTAAGAAGGAAAATGATGTCTAGGATAAATATATTCTTTTCCTAGTAAAATAATAGACAGTATTATGAATGTTCTGCCTGATTAACTTCTGATTATAACATTCTAATTGGAAAAGTCCTTCAGGTAAAATAGGACAAGCTTCACTATAATAGGCCGAGAAACATGGTTTCAAGTACAGTCAGGCAACAAGTATTTAAGAATTCTCCTGGTAGGTGGAGGTAGGTCAGGAGACCTGAAGAGGGGTGCTAAAATTTGGACAGATTGTGTCCTCAAAGCATTTGCCTTCTGTTGTGGGGCCTGTATTCCCTAAACAGTATAACATCCACCCACCCATCCATCCATCCATCCATCCATCCATCCATCCATCCATCTATCCATCCATCCACCCACCCACAGAACTTTGAATGATAAACGTCCAATAGGCTCAGGTGTTTGAACACTTGGTCCCTGGTTGATGGTGCTGTTTGGGGAGGTTATGGAACCTTTAGGTACACCCTGGTGAAGTACTTCACCAGGGCAGGCCTTGAGAGTTTAGAGACCTCACCGCTCTTCCAATTTGCTCTCTCTGCTTCCTACATGCAGTTGAAATGTGATCTCTCAGCTCCTTGTTCTGGTTGCCATGCTGTCTCTGCCATTATGGACTCTAGCCCCCTGGAACTGTAAGTCAATATTAATTCCTTATTTCATAAGTTGCTTTTGGTGTCTGTCTGTCTTTCTGTCTATCTGTCTCTATCTATCTATTTATCTATCTATCTATCTATCTATCTATCTATCTATCTATCTACCTATCTATCTACGATTCTCTTTTCTTAATAAATAAAGCAACCCAATCAAATTCTTAGTTTTGAAAGCAAAAGATAAAACATTAGCTATGTAATTTCTTTTTTTTAAACTGATTTTCTTGGTTCCACTCACTACTCTGGGAATTTTATGCTGGCTATCTGCACTTTGAACTCAGTGCTGGCATTCTGATAACTCTTGACCTACCCAGGTTTTTTTTCCTTAGCTGAAAAGAAGATAGCATTTGCCTAAAGACATCTTTGAGTCATCTTATGAATACAGATTCATTTAAAAAAAACAGAAGGGGAAATATATAGAAAAACACAAACTATTGAAATTTCTTTCAGAATCTGAGCTTCAGTTTGTTCCAAAAAATATTTAAGGTTAGTCTATATCTTCTTCTTAGTTCTTAAGTGAAACTATTGGAGAAAAATTGACAAAATAATGCAAATTTTGTTGAAAATGTGGCAAACAACCACCTCTCACAGATAGCAGAGAGGTGCTGAAAAGCCTTGTGTTGCTGGAATTAGCAACCCCACTGATCCTCCTATTATCAGATTTTATTAGACTGTTTCTTAGGGATCTTCTGTACTCAGGCATTTTAACTGGGAAGTTACCTGGGAGAAATGCCAAATAAATTAATCTGTGTTAATGTGCTATATATCTGATTAATTTGTGGTTGCAGACTCTGTGCCTTGGGGGTCAGGCCAGTTACTTATGAAAGGACTACTAGGGTGGTTGGGCAGGAAGGTGTTCCCTCTGCTGCTCTGAGGGCCAGCTGTGTATGGATAAGGTGATATCAATGATTGGGGGGTGGTTCAGATTCTTGGTGTGACTCCCTTTGTAAATGTATGAAGTACCTGATTTTATAGTGTTGATAATTAATTTGGAGATTTGAAAACACTTTATAGTCTTAAAAAAATCTCTCTGGCCACTGTTACTTCGTCTATGATTTACCACTCCTTGTTTAAGCATGTTGATCATGTTCAGAAATGTCTGGTCCTACAGTTAGGTATTGCCTTGAGTGTAGACTGAAGGCCGAATGGAGAAGAGGTCTGTGGCTAATGGCTAATATCTAATACTCAGCTGTGTTATTCATCTCTCAGTTGCTATGATAAAACACCCCAGAAACACAACATAAAAGGAGGAGGAGATTGCTTTGACTCACAGCCTCAGAGACTTTAGTCCATCATCAGTTGGATCTACTAACTACTTTGGACATGTGCTGACCTCATATATCATGGAGAGAACACCTGACAGAGCTGCTCACTTCATTGTCACCAGTCACCAGAAAGCAAAGAGAGAAAGGAAAAGATATGGATCCCAATGTACCTTTCAAAGTCATGCCCCAACTTCCTTCCTTAGGCCCCCACTTCCTAATCACCTGCTGGCTATGCACAGGCTAATGCTAACCCCTTAATATGGGCCTTTGGGGGCCATTTAAATTTCAGGTTGTAATACACAGGCATAGGACATGGGGTTCAGGGGAAAGACATGGGTACTACAAACTTTCTGACTCGAAAGAGGAAGAGGAAGGGATGGGAGCTGTGTCTGTGTTATTCTGCCTGTTTCAGAAAATGATACTCGTTTTCCTCCGCCGGAAGCTACTGTGTCTTGGAGAACTCTGTGGCTTGTTGGTTTGCCAGACACTCCTGGGGAGAGCAGATACCAGGATCTTGCCCTGCAGGTAATCAAACAAGCCCCCAGTGAGACTTTCTCTTGGTTCTCAGCCAGAGGATTAGCAACGGCATGAGGAAACACAGGAGTGCACTTAGAAGACTGTGTTTTTGGCACTGGAGTCAGCCAACAGCTGGCCTTCAGGAGAAACGCAATTCTTTAATGCGGAACCAAAAATAGAAAATTTCTAACAGGTTCCGAGAGCACATGGTAGCAGTCTGGCACTTAGCATGAGGAGGTGACAGGGAATCCTGGTTCAGCGCAAGTAGAGTGACCTTGACAAGTGGTTGAGAGCCTGTTGGGGTGGTAGGGAACGTAGTGGGTGGTTCCTAAGAGGGGTTGGAGGCTGTTGTTACCTCAGATGTGATTAGCACTTCCCAAGTGGCTTTCTTTTTGTAAATGGAAGTAGAAGACAGTAAGCAACCTCTCTCTTTCTCCTTTACTTCCTCTTGCTTGTTTTCCTCACGGGCTGGTCAATAGGGGGAGCTCCGGGCTTGACTAAGATCCATGGGTGGCTTAGATCAGCTACAGCTAAAAGTCAGAGGATGCACAGAGCTCATCTTACATTTTCTCTCATGCCATGACTTTTCCTCACAGCAGCAAGCAGTTGCTTTAGGGTAGTATTTCAGGGATGTGGGCAAGATAGCTCGGGACAGCCCAAGAGAGAAGCAGTTGGTGTTGGTTTTGTCCTTTTGAACAAGAGGAATCTTTGTTGGAAAAGTAAGATGTGGGAATTTGAGAAGGATGCGGGAAATATGAGAACCAGAAGAGAGGACGAGCCATCCCATTCTAATGAGGGTCCTGCAGACACGTGACTTATGCGATCTTGACAGAGGCTGACTTATTTCCTACTACTTTTTTTTCCATAGATATTGATTATATTCAGGTGTCAGTCACCATTGTAGCAGCTGACCAGTATGCTGCCACAGAACAATAAGAACACCCATCAGTTTTATCACATATTAAGAGTCAATAGTTTTATTGCATTCTTTCCTAGTGGACAATGAATGTTGTGAACGATAGCATCCATGCCCAGACTTTGGTAGGACCCTTTCAGTTTGTGCTTCTAGCTTTGAAATCTTGATTTCATTCTCAGTGAAGACAGAATCTTGAGATACCAGTAGGGTCTGTAAGGGTTCTTCAGCACACAGACACACCCTGTATGAGGCCATTGTAATGAGGCATCCAGGGCCCTAACCCTCTACCCTGTCTTCCTGTGAGAAGAGTAAAGGATACTGCTTATTTTCATTCTCATCAGTTAGGAGATAATGGAAGAAAGAGTGAGTGAATGATGCCGAATATGCTATTTCACCACTGGTTTTGTTCAGCAAATAAGCCACAATAAAATCTTTGGGCAAAATGTTCCTTGAAGCCCAGGTTTCTAGGCTTCCTGAATAGCAGAATCAGCAAAACTCCAGGCATTGGAGTGGATAATAATATTTCCTTAAAATACTTTGGAGAAGTGAAAGTCATTTCAAAGAGCTTTAATTGCCATGGAGTGATTCTACTTTCCTACTTAGGATTTTGGAGCTGATGGTGACATAAGTCTGACCATACAGGGTGAGTGCTGTGAACTGGCAGCTCACTCCTTGTGACTGAATGCCACCGCAAACACTTGGAAAGCAGCTGGGCATTCTGACCAATGCAAGGAAAGGAGAGGTTGGTTTGTGTGTTTATTTTAGAGGGGTACAATTAAGGTATGGTTTTGGCCCCAACAGAGGCCATGTTAGAAGGACCTAGGGAAGTGTTCAAGGTGAGAGGTTGGGGAATCTGGCTGATGACTGTTGCATTGGAACAGAGGATTGGTAATGGTTAGCTTGCACTCAAGTGTGTTTGCATGCCTGTGTGTATGTATGCTATATGTGTTCATGTGTGTGTATACTTGTGTGCTGGTATGTGTACCCATGTGTGTGCCTGTGGAGGCCAGAAGTCAACATCAGGATGTCTTCTTCCACTCTTGACCTTATTTATTTATTTGCTTGCTTATCTATGTATCTATGTATCTATGTATCTATGTATCTATGTATCTATGTATCTATGTATCTATGTATGTATCTATCTATCTATCTATCTATCTATCTATCTATCATCCATCATCTATCTATCTATCTATCTATCTATCTATCTATCTATCTATCTATCATCTATCTATCTATCTATCTATCTATCTATCTATCTATCTATCTATC